>OZ038516.1:7328107-7383107 GCA_964036315.1 Acanthosepion esculentum | reverse complement strand
CTCTTATTGTCTCACTTTGTACTTAATCGTATCCTATCGTCGCCATTTGGTTTCCTAGGCAATAATTCGGTCGTAATATGGTCTTTGTATCTTTATTTTAAAATGAACTATTGGTATTTAATCAGATATACTGAAATAAAATACAATTTGGCGCTACAGAATCACAAAGAATTGCACCAAATAACAGAAACCACATCACGTAAATACTTTCAACAGCTATGTCCCTTCAGGACATCACTGTTTATGGCTCTTCACAATTCTCGGTCCTTTGTAGCTCTTAATAAACGTCCTGAAGGGACACGGCACTTAGAAGAAGAATGAGCTTGAGTAAATGGATGGTGGAACAAGGTTTAGGAGAGATAAGAAAAAGACAAAATTTATTAAGAGATACAAAGGACAGGAAATTGTGGAGAGCCATGATCGCCAACGTTCCTGAAGGGACAGAAAAATTCTCGAGCCGGTCTAAAAAATCATGCCCGTCATAGCCATGCAGGTAATTGGTTCGTGGTCGTCGGAACGAGAGAGGCCTTCATATATATAACTGTCAGGGTTTCAATTCTCGGTAGTGGACGCGCACTGCTGATGAGTCCCAAATATAGGACGAAACGGCCGTCCAGTGCTTTCTGTTGAGGTTTCTCTCAGACTCAATGAATTACTTAACTATAATTACCAAATCCTCCTAACAATTTTTATCATGTGTATATCATTGCTTGATCCGGCTTCTAATGCTTCAGTTTGAGCGGCTTGGTGATAGTAGTCGTGGATCCGGCGGGCACAGTCCTCTGGTTAGAGAGAATATATGAGCGAGCGGCGCTATATTGAGTCTGATTTGCTACCTCTTCGTCACCGAGGCCCATTGGAACAGTTGGTATGACCTTTGCTTCATAACCTGTCAGTGTTCCAATTCTCGAGAGTGGATGCGCACTGCTGATGAGTCCCAAATATAGAACGAAAGGGCCGTCCAGTGACTTCTGCATTCTGTTAAGGATTCTTCTAGACGCAATGAATTACTTAATTATAATTATCAAGCAGCTCAGTTCCTAGGAAGCGACAGCCCGACGCCAGCACAACATGAGATTTAATTATTGGTGAAGGTTTGGGGCAGAACCATCCACACTTTTTGAATGGCCGAATACAGAGACTTGATGCACTACGTGCCACAGGGTCCCCAAACGACCCTCCACAGGTTTTGAATTCAGAGTTGTCCTTCTCCTAGACCAGTTGCCATCCAAGGCTATAGAACCCAGTCTGTCCTGCAATTTACCCATAGCTGGAGGGAGAAGAAGAGGATCCACACCTTTCCCAAGGGTATAAGCACATAAGTAAATGTAATGGATTCAACTGGAATTCAAAATGGGCTCTCCGATTCCTCAGTCCAAGCCGCTATCCATTACTCCACCGTGCCTCCCATATATATATATATATATATATATATATATATATATATATATATATATATATAGATAGATAGATAGATAGATAGATATAGATAGATATATATATATTCCGACATTAATTCTTATTAATGGGTAAACGTGTTTGAATTGACGTCCCGGTTTTTGTTTTCTCTAACTGTGAAAGAAAGAAGCGATACTACATTTTGATTCCAGTTCGATGGTCAGGTATATTTACTCGCTGCCCGTCGTGGCAAGATGTGGCACAAAGTCGTTTGTAAAGTTGGATTGCCATCGGGTAATCCATAAATTACCCTGTTCCCGCGACCACTATCACACTGGCGTCGTTTTCCACGAACCATCTCTCTTTACGCCAATGAAACTTTTTTTACAGTAAGTTTCAACCTGCCACTCGAGGTAAGGGTTACGTTAAGGGGTACTTTATATCTATATTTAGGAAGGGAAGATAATGGTTAAGTCTAGACTTAAACAGTTTAAGCTTGTAGTGATCGGGGAAACTTCCTCTTAGAAGTTTGTTCCACGGGCCAGTGGCTCACAAGAACAAGCTGTTCTATGGTAAACTATTAGTGTCAATGGTGTCTTCAATGGTCTATTCCCAGCATCCTTCTATAGAATCTCATATCTATAGTTCCAAGTCTCTTCTTCATCTTTGATGAGAATATCCATTCTTCTTTATGGAGAGTCGGGGATGATAGGCTTAAACAGGTTAAGATTGTATTGATCGGGGAAACACCCTCTTGCGAGTCTGTTCCACGGAGCACTGGTTCACGAAAAAAGCTGTTTGATGCTAAGCTATTAGTGGCAATGGTTTCTTCAATGATCTATTCCCAGCATCCTTCTGTAGAATCACATATCTATTGCTTCAAGTCTCTTCTTCATCATTGAGGAGATTGTCCAACATACATTTTTACAGTATGGTTCATCCTGTACAAGGCCCAGTAGCCACTCGCGGTAGAGGGTCACGATCAGGGGTAGTTTATGCGGATAGGAGGGGAAGATAATTGTTGACTCTAGACTTGAACAGGTTAAAATTGTAGTGATCACGGAAATATCCTCTTGGGAGTCTGTTCTAAAGAGCAGTGGTTCACGAGAAAAAGCTGTTTGATGGTAGGTCTTTAATGATCTATCCTCACCATCCTTCTGTAGAATCACATATCTATTTCTTCAAGTTTCTTCTTCATCCTTGAGGAGATTGTCCAACATACTTTTTTACTTTAAGGTTCATCCTGTACAAGGCCCAGTAGCCACTCGCGGTAGAGGGTCACGATCAGGGGTAGTTTATGCGGATAGGAGAAGAAGATAATTGTTGACTCTAGACTTGAACAGGTTAAAATTGTAGTGATCACGGAAACATCCTCTTGGGAGTCTGTTCCAAAGAGCAGTGGTTCACGAGAAAAAGCTGTTTGATGGTAGGCCTTTAGGTCTTTAATGACCTATCCTCAGCATCCTTCTGTAGAATCACATATCTATTTCTTCAAGTCTCTTCTTCATCATTGAAGAGATTGTCCAACATTCTTTTTTTTATATTTACAGTAAGGTTCCCCGCTGTACAAGGCCGGGGTACTACTTGAAGTAGAGGGTTACGTTAATGAGTTGTTTATACGGATATGAGGGGAAGAAAACGGTTAACTAGACTTGAACAGGTTAAGATTGTAGTGATCAAGGAAACATCCTCTTGGGAGTCTGTTCCACGGAGCAGTTGTTCGAGAGTAGAACCTTACATCTCGCCCATGGAATACGGTTGTTTGCTACTATGTAAGTTGCATGGCGAGTACTAGACATGAAGATTAAACCTAGTGGAACCAAGGATTGTAGCTAGTCCGAGCACTTTCTATAGCTGTAGCGATAGAACAGTGAGAGACTCGCCACATACTGCCTAAGGTTGGAGTGTGGAAATTATTCTTATTCCATAAGGACTCGCAGCCAATTTTGAACTCTATCAAGACTAGAAAGTGAGGTCTGGGTAGCGCCTGCCCAAATATGGCAACAGTACTCCATTTTCAGTCTGATCTGGCTCTTAGGCAACCCTGGAAGTTTTTTTATCCGTGAACTGTGTGAAGAAAGAAAAATGACAGAGAGGGTAAGAACAGATACTATACCAAAGGCTGTGAAAATGCGGTGTCAGCTGGTATTTACTCTCCAGCCCGGCCCCCACGGTGGGGAGATAAATTTTGCTGTGGGAGGAGGATATACGCATGAACAGTTGTTACACTTTGATCCCATTTTGAAGGCCTAGAAAAGGCACCTTGATCACAGTTAAGGGATGTGACACAAGGCCATCTTAATGTGGTGTGCCCACACACGTAAACAGATACTAAACATTGACTCCGACTTGAATACCGGAAAAATGCAGTCAGATTCAGTATTTACCATCCCTCGCCACACAGTGGGTGTGATATGACACAAGGTCATTTATTAAGTGCGCCAATACCCGTGAAAAGATATTACACTTAGTATTTACTTGCCTCCCCCCAGCTAGCAAGATATGACACAAGGTCAGTTTAACGTGTGGACCCGAAGCGCGTGCACCCGGGCCAGGACCAAAAATAGCCCAGCCCATGCAGCTGTCGGTGGTGCTGGCATCTGTCTTACTACCGATTACCCTCCTGGCCACGGGCAACTGTTCCCCGGGACCGGGCACTTCCCATTAATATTTTCAGTTGCGCCCTGTCCGAAGACAAGGACACAATTGAGAGATAAAATATAGTTTGACCGCCCGATGGTAGATACTACACTTTGATCCCATCTCGAAGCCCGGGAAAATACAGTCTGAACCGGTATTTACTCCTGACCGTCCTGGGTATGACGATAAACTACATCCAACAGCAAGGCCTCTTATCAGGAGGTTTTAAGGAACATAGAACTACCTCTTAATTTCTAGTGTCCCAGGTTCACCCTGACCCGAGATGGCAGCATCTCTCAAGGTCCCAGATGTGAGCAAATAGTTAACCCCACAAAAGTGGTCAAAATACTATGAAAGTATAAAAATAGGTTTTATTACCAGCATTACTTTTTTGTAAACAAAATTATTGCTAGCAATATATTTTTGGAAAAAATTATTACATGCTATAAAAATCTTGTAGGCATTAAATAACCCAATGTGGTTGATATCCCGTAAAACAATACAAATAAACAATTTAATCCCACCACATGGTGGAGGAATGTACGACGAAGTCATTTTAATATGACGTACCCTTATGCGTGAACAGATACTACACTTGGTATTTGGTATTTACTTGACTCCCCCACTAAGTCAGGTTGTGACACAAGGTCGGTTTTTAACGTGGAGACCCGAGTGTTTTCACACAGGTCGCTGGTCTTGGCTGGTCATAGCTAGTCATAGCTGGTCTTAGCTTGTCCAAGCTGGTCATATCTAGTCTTGGCTTGTCATAGCTGGTCCAGGCCGGTCCAAGCTAGTCGTAGCCATGATACGACTAGCACAGGGACGAATCCCTACACCAGGTAAGTATCAAGTGACGCTCTCGGCCAAAAGGCCGACAAAGCGACCTATCTGCGAACAGATACTACACTTGGTATCTACTTAACACCCCACTGAGTCAGGTTGTGACACATTGTCGGTTTTTAACATGGGGACCCGAGTGTTTCCACCCGGGTCGCTAGACTTTGCTGGTCTTAGCTTGTCCAAGCTGGTCGTAGCCGCGATACTACCAGCGCAGGGACGCAACCCTGTGCCAGGCATGTATCAGTGATCAAATCTCAGCCAAAAGCTAGACGAATCCGTACACCAGGCAAGTTTCAAGTGATCTAATCTCAGGCAAAAGACCGTGGATTTACTTGACCCCCCACACGGTCAGGTTGTGACACAAGGTCGGGGTTTAAGGTGGGACGGGAGGGGGAGTGGACCCGAGTTTTCACCCGGGTCGCAGTGCTTTGGCTTTAGCTAGTCATAGCTGGTCTTAGCTTGTCCAAGCTGGTCAGACGTAGCCGCGATACTACCAGCGCAGGGACGAATCCCTGCGACCGGCCTGTATCAGTGATCGCTCCCGGCCTAAAGGCGATCATTCAGCGAGTAATCTGCGAACAGATACTACACGGGATTTACTTGACCTCCCACACGGTCAGGTTGTGACACAAGGTCGAGTTTAACGTGGGAAGGGAGGGGGAATGGACCCGAGTTTTCACCCGGGTCGCAGTGCTTTGGCTTTAGCTAGTCTTGGCTGGTCTTAGCTAGTCAGACGCAGCCACGATACCACCAGCGCAGGGACGAATCCCCGCCGCCGGCCCGTATCGGAGAGGGAATCCCGGCCCCATAGGCGATCATTCAGTGAGCAATCCGCGAACAGATACTACACTTTGATCTCAGCCAAAAGGCCGATAAAGCGAGCTATCTGCGAACAGATACTACACTTTGTTCCCGTCCCGAAGCCCCGAAAAATAGAGTTTAATCCAGTATTTACTCCCCACTTCACGGTGGAGGGATGTGAGGCAAGTTCATTTTAATATGATGTTTTCATACGCGTGAACAGTTACTACACTTTAATCTCCAACATGTAGTCTGAGATTTTATCCTCGCCGAGAATAACCAATCCATGCGTAGATAATCCCGGCCTTATTTACTACGAGAAACAATAATTCTCAGCGCCAGTTAACTTTGAGCAGTTCGACAGTTTGTTATCTTTATTGAGGACGGAATTGATGGCCTCACTGATCAATAGACGGCGTCGGTCAGTCTATAAAGCCATGTGTTTTTCGTTTGAGAGACAACCTGGGAGTGAAGTTCTTGAAAGAATGGGCTTTGAATATATAGCAACATCACCAAATTTTGTATCGACTTGGACAGTAAATTCTGGCTATTCTGCCTCTCGTGCTAACAAAGAATGCCACAACAGTGACCCCGATCGATCATTGTCTTTCGTAATTACTTTATTGCGAGAGAATCCCAAGTAGGCTGGTGCGTCTAACATGATTAAAACTTGGATTTAGCAACAAGAATGACAAAAGGAATTTAAGAAGCTATGGTTTCTTAGACTAGAATTTCTCTTGAAGGTTCTTTTTTATTTATTATTTTTACAATTTTAGCGTGTTAACTTCACGGTTTAGAATGAAGACACGCTAGATGGAATCGAATCCACAACATTAGAATCAATATGTGAGAATAGAAAGATGACAGTTTCTGACAGCAAAGCCTCAAAATTCTTGTTTTGATACGAATATATATATATATATATATATATATATATATATATATACATACATATATATATATATATATATATATATATATATATATATATATATATATATATATATAAGTAACGTCACACATTATGAAATGGACAAAGTCCGACAATTATTTTTTAAGACATTTTTTATGTTTATACGTTCTTTTTATAGATACAAATATTAAAGTAAATGCTCTGTTTTATAATAAACAGTATTAACATTTGCCGTCCTGAATGTTTGAGAAATTTTCATAGAAAACATGCGTCCTCCGACGAGAATCGAACCTGTCTCCTATACGGAACCGTCAAATAGCCTGACGTGCCTTAACCGATTGGGCCACAGAGGAGCGTTCGGTTAGCAAGGTCGATTTTACTGTTTTTAAACACAATTCTCTATGATTTTCTCTCATACATTCATATCTGCTCAATGCGTATCCAAATGTAAACAAATGACGTAAAAATTGTAGAGTTAGCTTTAGTAGTAATTGGGAATGTTATTTTTTGGTTTTTCTATAAGATTTCTAAATTTGAATTGAATTTATTTATGTTGGGGTTATCACTATTTATTTTGTAATCAATGAACGTGTTTTGTGGATTAAAATTTAGGAGTAGTGATCTCCTCTAAGAAAAATAAGGGATGCTAATATAACCTTTTATAATCAACTTTTTGGGATGTTCCTGGATCGTAGAGTGTGTAGAATAAGTATGGATGTAAAACGATTTAAATGTAATTATTACCTGTAATATATATGGGGGGAAAATTAAGGATGATAATTATATTAGTGGAGAGGTACATAAGAGGATAGGGATTACATCGAAGGAGGTGATTTATAATTATAAAAAGTTTATAGTTATGGAATTGAGAATTTAGCAAGATTGTAGTGTTAGATCCTTAGTATGTCTACAGAAAACGGTAGTCTCATATCTTTGGTTTAATAATTGGGTATTATTCAAGAGTTCAATGATACATATTTTCTCCTGTAAACATAAGAAGCAAGGTTCGCTCAGCGAATTGCAGGTTCTGGCTTGTCTTAGGATTTTCCATTTAACCTTAGGTGTTTTTCCTTCTTCCTTGAGTTTCCAAAAATATTTCGAAAGTGATGTCATATTTCGTTTGGCTGTATTTGTAAAGGAGTTCAAGTGATTGTAATACCTATCCTTAAAAGGTCTGCTAGTAGACCCCACATACAGCTTAATATCTCCGGGGTTCTCAGTTGATGAGATATAGACCATATACACTATGGATTTGGTTAAGCATCTGTTTAATAATGGACATTGATCGGGGATTCTGCAGTTGCAGAGTCTTTTTTCTTGGGGTGTATTAGAACTTGTATTTAGGTTTCGTTTATTATCACTATGTAATTTCAGTATTCTATTGTTATGTGATTTAATAATTTTATCTCAGTTTCTAGAACAGCTGTAGCTAATTTTTAAGGTATTGCGGTTGAAGATCTGGCTTAATTTACTTTTTTTAGGGAAGTGCTTGTTAATTAGATTTAAGAATTTGTGCCCTAATTTGGTACGGACTAACTTGTTGAAGGGAGGTGTATACCAAATTATTCTCCTTCCTCTATTGTTTTTTTTTAGAATAACTACAGTTTTCTCTATATTTAATCTCGGAAGATCTGTAACCACTGTCGGTAAGGATTTTGTTATAGATCATTTTGTGTTTATCGAATATTTCCTTTCTGGAAGAGTGCTTGTTTATACGGCGTTCAACAGATGATGGAATATGTTTAATAAATGGCGTTGGGTGATTGGAATAAGGGTTTATATAAATGGGGTTAGCATTATTCTTTAAGAAGGGTTGGAAATTATTTAAGTGTAAGATTAAGGTTACATCTAAGAAGTCTACTTGCTTTATATTAGAATTAATTTTAACCTTGAGGTGTAAAGATTTAAACACTCTATGGATCCATTTCCTCAACTTGTCAACTTTGCTACCGGTAGAATTATTCACTACCATCAAACCATCGTCTCTATAAATCCCTATATTATTAAGACTAATTTCATTGTGAACTGTGAGATTGTATAGAATAAACAGTCCTGCCAAGTCTGATGATTCAACGAACAATGGATAAAAAAATCTGGTGAAAACTTTGATGTATCCATTGGGATCGCTGGATTCTGCTGAATCAGACAAGGTGCTTTTATTTAGTATTTTATACAATTTTTCCTGCGATCTAATATTTTTTTTTCTTTTCAGATGAGAAATTATATAAAAACTATCTGAATGTTCTTTTTATACGAGCGCTTTCGGCTATAAATTTATTCATTTTCAAGGATTGTATTTTAACTGTTAACTCACTCTGCACCTTTCTGACAATAGCTCAATTAGATCTCATTTAAATATTCATGGAGACCTACCGGACACTTTTCGTAACATACTTGTTGACAATAGTAATATAATAGCATTATCTACATGCAAAAAAAGGATAAAAATAACGGAAGCCTTATTAATAAAAACAAACAAACCAACACTTAATAATATTAACTTTGAACATGGACATAATATCTTGACCGTGTTTTGAAAAATGAAAACATTTTATAAAACATACATACAACAAACTATTTTTTTTATTTTAACAGTTAAAATAAGTGCATTTAACAAACATTTAATACCATTTTGCATTTCTACCAACTTCTGCCTTATATTGGGACGCTTCTTTTTCAAAAGATTCCATAGCTACAACGGATAAATTTAGAATTTTAAAATAATTTTTAAAAAAGAACACGTGTTTTGTTTTGTTTTTAAAATCACCATTACAAAGCTCACAGTTACAATGTATGTCTTTGTAATTCACTGCTGAGGATGATCTTGGAGGAAGATAGAAAGTAGTTGGGTATGAAAAAACTACGGTGCCTTCCTTGATAAATTTCGTCTTAACATCCAGAAACTGATAAGAGAAATAAAAAAAGATTATTATAAAAAATAAACAGACATGACACGTCTACATAAATAGCAGACCGGGTTCAATAGCCTTGGATGGCAACTGGTCTACCGCAGGAGAAATCCAACCTACTGCGGGAAAAAATCTGCCTCGTCAGTCATGTATAGAAAGATACATAATTGGCTAACCGTGTGTCACGCATGACCCGTGCTGGGTATGACGATAAACTACATCCGCGTCCTGGGTAAGATGATAAACTACATCCGCATCCTGGGTAAGACGATAAACCACATCCGCGTCTTGCCTGGGTAAGACGATAAACTACATCCACGTCCTGAGTGAGACGATAAACTATATCCGCGCCCTGGGTAAGACGATAAATTATATCCGTGTCCTGGGTAAGACGATAAACCACATCTGCGTCCTGGGTATAACGATAAACTAGATCCGCGTCCTGGGTAAGACGATAAACCACATCTGCGCCCTGGGTATAACGTTAAGTTACATCCGCGTCCTGGGTATGACGATAAACCACATCTTCGTCCTGGGTTTAACGATAAACTACATATGCGTCTTGGGTATGACGATAAACCAGATCTGCGTCCTGGGTATAACGATAAACTACATCCGCGTCCTGGGTAGGACGATAAACCACATCTGCGTCCTGGGTAAAACGATGAACTACATCTGCATTCAAGGCTTCTGACCAGGAGGTTTTGAGGAGCGTGGAACCATCTCTTAATTGCTGGTGTTCCCAGAACCACCCTGACTCGGGATGGTAGCACCTGTTAGGGTCCCAACACTGGGTAAATAGTTAGCCCCCAAATTGGGGTCAGAACACTATTTAAGTGTAAAAATAGGATTTAATACCAGAAATACTTTGAAAAAAAAGGTATTACCAGAAATAAAAAAAAATTATCGGCATTAAATAACCGATTGAGGTTGGTATGACGTAAAATAAATCAAGCCAATCCTGCAAGGCACTTGACTGACTGATGTCAAGATAAATAAAACTAAACACAAGACAAGACTAATTATTTACAAGCGTATAATTTACTTAGATTGTCTTGTGTACAGGCCGCTGGTGATATGCATGCCATCGAAAGAAAATTATTTCGTGAGGTTTCATGACCTGGTTTCGATCCCGTTTCGTCTGCTTCCCCTCAGTTTTCCATTCCAATTTCGCCAACAGTCGTATCAATGCGCCACTCAAGGATCCTTTCTACACGCCGCCAGGATTTTCTATTTTATCAAATTATGACTGACGCCAATATCGTCAAATCTAACCCGCCTCTAATATCCACCACCCACCGGTTGGATGCCCTTCACCCCTCATCATTTCACGCCCAGCATACGCCCTTTGTCTTCAGCTATTCTTTTTATTTCTTCGCTCCGTTTATTCTGTTAATCTCTATCTCTGTCTTTTTACAGTTATTCTTTCCTTCTTTCTTTCCTTCTTTCTATATTTCTTTCTTTCTTTCTTTCATTATATTATTTTATTTTATTCTTTCTTTCTTTCTTGTCTGTGCATATGCCGATCTTAGATTTCTAATATCTATCTAACTATCTATCTATCTATCTATCTATCTATCTATTCCAGTCTGTTCATATCTATCTATCTATCTATCTATCTATCTATCTATCTATCTATCTATCTATAAATACACATGCATATATAAGTCTGTTAATATCTGGGTATATCTATCTATCTATCTATCTATCTATCTATCTATCTATTCCAGTCTGTTCATATCTATCTATCTATCTATCTATCTATCTATCTATCTATCTATCTATCTATCTATCTATTCCAGTCTGTTCATATCTATCTATCTATCTATCTATCTATCTATCTATCTATCTATCTATCTATCTATCTATTCCAGTCTGTTCATATCTATCTATCTATCTATCTATATATTCCAGTCTGTTCATATCTATCTATCTATCTATCTATCTATCTATCAATCTATCTATCTATGTATCTATCTATAAATACACATGCATGTATAAGTCTGTTCATATCTATCAATCTATCTATCTATATATCTATCTATCTATCTATTCCAGTCTGTTCATATCTATCTATCTATCTATCTATCTATCTATCTATCTATCTATCTATCTATCTATCTATCTCAGTCCGTTCATATCTATCTATCTATCTATCTATCTATCTATCTATCTATCTATCTATCTATCTCAAACTGTTCATATCTCCCTCTCTCTGGCTCTACATTATTTATCTGTAAACCTAATTTTCATATCCTTCCTGCGTTGTCTGACCTTTGACCCAGGACACGTTCAGACGACCCTCCCCATCGTGACCCTTGGGCATGAAACGCATCTTTAAATCAGCTCACATTAAGCGCAAATCAAGGTTCCCGCCATTATCCCTTGTGCCAACTCCCCACACAACAAAGACGGTCCGCTGTCAGCGTTGAAGAGTCATACAGAACGCACTTCAGCAAAAAAAAAAAAAAAAAGGTGAAGAATTTGATCAAAAGACCGGTGGGTGTCGCCAAGTTGTCTTCCATCTTTCAGGATACAATGTTGGGTTTAATGGAGTTGCCACGAAGCTCGACTGCTGAAGACTGCAATTAACTTTCGGCTTTTGCGTCTTCGTCTAATCAACATCGGTTCATTTTTAACTGAATTCGAAAATTGAAATTAATACAAATAATTTTGAAACGTGATAGATACATATATATATATATATATATATATATATTTTATACATATATATATATATATATATACATATGTATATATATATATATATGTATATATATATATACATCTATATACATATATATATATATATATATATATATATACATATATATACATATATATATACATATATATATAAAATGAAGAGGTTATAATGGTTCCAACGAGAGAAAAGTGTGTATATTAAAAAGAAGATAGGTACCGCAAACTTTTTTGGTTGTAATGTGGATTTAAAAAAAAAAAAAATATTATTCTTTTTTTTTTTCATAATTTTACAACACGTGTTTCTGGTCTCGCGACCGTCTTCAGGTAAAGGGTGGAGATTTCCACATATTATTAAAAATAATTAATTTTTTTCCTTTATGTTTTTCAATGTTAAATATTTTCGATATGAGACATTCTCTGTTTTTGTGTTGGTAATTCGAATGTCTTTCTTTAAATGGCAGTGAAGAGTTCTGAGCGAAGGGTCATAAAACAATTAAGGTTGGTTTGATAAGTGATGAATTAGTTGTCGGTATCTTATTTTTTATATGTATATATATATATATATACATATATATATACATATGTATACATATATATGTATATATATATATATATATGTGTTGTGGTGGGATCCACCTAATTTGCATAGTGGAGTACCGACGATATAAATATGGTTGGTACCGGAAGACAGGGAGGCGAATCAAGAGATTCAACTGGAGACTCTGCCCGATTGCGACTTAGTCAACACATTCTCCAGGAATGGTCTTTCCAGAAATATACAAAAGACTATATGTAAATATTGTGTACACTTTCTTGTTTCAATACATTTTGTTCTAAGTACATTTTGTGTTGCATTATTATTCCATGCATTAGTCAAGTTTCAACAATATGTATATATATATATATATACACATGTATTTATACATATATATATATATATATATATATATATATATATATATACACACACACACAGTAGCGAGAATAAAGATCAGAACGATGTTAAGAAAAAAACTAAATGTGAAATAACATTTTATTTTAAAGCTTCAAATAACATTTTATCAAGGAAAAATACGGATATAAAGGTAAATCATATAATTCCAAAATATGAAGCTCAATAAACTTATTTTAATAAAGTTATAAGAATAATTATATAACATTCGAAAAAAATAGATGATCAAAAACATCAGAACGATTAACAAAATCCTACTATTATAATGGATACATCATATCCAAATGAAAATAGCGTTCATAATTCATTAGTACTTGATGTGTAGACCTTTACTTGCAATAAAGGCTTGACATCTTTTGCTACATGAGCGAATTAATGTCTTGCATTCATTAACGGATATTTTCTCCCAATTCTCCTTTCAAATTAGTCCATAGTTCTTCGACGTTTGTTGGATTCTTTTCCTCAGCTCATTCATTTAGTAACTTATTATTATTATTGCTATTATCGATCTGATCTGTATTCTCGCTACTGTATATATATATATATGTTTTGAACAATAAAAAATATTAAAATTGAAAATCTTCAGACACACTGAATTGTATATTAATATTCTTTCGTTTTTATTATTTCAGTTAGATTCCTCAACTAGTTTCGGACAACATTGCAATCAACAGGAAAAAAAATTGTGCTTGTTAGTAGCAGTGAACTACAGAAATGAATGACTTGATGGAGAAAATGAACTTTTGTCTGTAGTTTTCATTTGTTTTGTTTTTTAGGGTTTTTTTTAACATGAATTTTGGTCACTCCTTGTGTTAGTCAAACAGTCTCTTTTAAGTTGTTATTTGAGATAAGAGCTGGATGGATCCATGCTGCTCTGAATTCCTTTGGTCACTTTGACACTTTTATTGGTTCCTGGAGAGAGGATGTGTCTCTGTTAAGTGTGTGTGTGTGTGTGTGTGTTATTGGGTTCTTAGGGAGTGAGTGAGTATGATATGGGTAAGCGTGTATATTGCTGTGGGTGTGTGTTATCATTTTGCGCATTAGGGAGTGAGTGAGTATGATGTGTGTAAGTGTGTATATTCGTGTGGGTGTGTGTATAATTGTGAGGCGTCAACACCTCCGTAAGCATGACTGGATGAGGAATATGGGTAGTTCTTGATTTGTGGGATTATATATTAATTATATATATATATATATATATATATATATATATATATATATATATATATATATATATATATATATATATATATCATAGAAATTAGGAGGATTTGATAATTATAATTAAGTAATTCATCGAGTCTAGAAGAAACCACAACAGAATGCAGAGAGCACTGGACGTTTCGTCCTATATTTGCGACTCATAAGCAGTGCGCATCCACTGCTGAGAATTGAAACCCGAACAGTTACGCTATCAGGCAAACGTCATACCAGCTGTTCCAAGTCTAATTTGAATTTGAAGAAAAATATTCATTAATTAAGGTTTTAATCCTTAATAAATAACTTTTATTTGTTTTGTGACGTACGGTGGCCGTTAATAATTAAGTATAACGCAAGACTTCAGTAACTCTCAGAATGTTAAATAGAACGCAGTGGTCTGGTTTGTGTTCTCTCTTGACAGAGGTAATTCTCGGGAAGTGAAAGAGAGTTAGAGAATTGAAACTAATGACGAGAATAATTTACCCCCTTTCACCTACGCACTTTAAAAATTAAAGACAGTTCTGCCAGCCCTGAGTCGTCGTCAAACTTAGAATACCGAGATGAGAGGAGGAAGAGGTAGAATCTAGCACTACTTGTGTGGAGTGGTGGTGTGAGATGTGAGGAGAAGAAGGTTGGATTTATAGGGAGAAACATTCCCTATGTATACTCCCAAGGAAGGCGGGTCATTCTTCAAATTTGGAAAGTTGTTTAAGAAAGCATAATTAAGGAACAAAGAAAACATTTATTAGGACTAACGTGAAATCGAATACAAAGAATCCTTCGGCGCCATGCCAATTTTTTGGCCGATGTGCATATAACCCGTTAACTTTGAGAACTCAGAGATTTCGCTCTGTGAATCCGCATAGAGAGATTCTGAATTACGAGTCAGCTTCCACCAGATTTCCTCATTCTAAAGAGCGTTGAACGCAGCTACTCCGGGATTTTAGACAAGGTCCAGTGTCACTATAGAGATTGATGCGGAAAAGGTTAATTTTTGTCGCACCAAGAGCTATATAAACCAACTGAAGATTAACCCCATTAATCTTTCGTTTTCATTTTTCGTCGTCAAGATATTTTTCTTCCTTAATGCAGCACCCGCCACGGCTTGAACCGGCGTTGCGATTACGACGACCGTCAATCACCCACAGCTCAGAGCTCAACAACACAAAGTGGGCAGATTTAGTGAGTATCGAAGTGGCCAGAGACCAACAACCAGCTTGGACCAGTGTCTGCATTGAGCAGCTCAGAGTTAGCCCTGTGGTTAAAACGCCGTCCTAAGACCATGGAGACCATCAAAGTGCTCAGCTCAACCAAACCTGGAAGAAGGGAAGTAAACGAGAGGAACAGAGAAAGGACAATTCGTTATCAAGATTCAGAACCAAAGGACTTTACTCAATTGTCTCTAAGCTTCTGAAACTTTATCAGTGTTTTTTTGTTTTATTAAATCGAGGTCATCAAAAGACTATTCTAGTAACAGGTAGGACACTTTTTTTCTCTCATCTTTTTCTATCGTCGAGGTGCATAATGAAATCTTGATTTCATTATGCACCTCGACGATAGAAAAAAATGTTTGTTACTAGATTTTGACTGGTTGTTTCTCTTTTCTCTTTTTGTCGGTTGATTCGAAAAGTTGAGATGCGACTCCAGGAAAATTGAAAGCAAAAGGGAGTCAAAAAGGAAAAGGTAATATCCTCTAAGTGTTATGGTCCAGGTTAGGACCAAGGAAGAACAACACGAACACAAAAGTAGAAATAACGAAGATATATTACACAGAATAATAATAATACAAGATGTGGAAGGTGTTAGTATGACTGTCAGTCTGGTTTGGAGTGAACTACTATCGGCTCGACTCGATTCATCCCTCTCTCTTGAGAGGCGTAGTATACATAGTGTTAGGAAGACTTTATTCTGTACTTATAGGTAAGGACCCATAATACCCCCCTCCCAATCTTTTACTTCACAGGGGTCTTTAATATTTTTTCCTCTTCGGATCAATCATTAAAGACTCTGTAAATTTTCTTTTTCTGCTTGATTACAGTGGTTCTGAAACTGCTTGAGACCGTAGTTTATCGTCATACCCAAGACGCGGATATAGTTTATCGTCTTACCCAGGAGGCGGATGTAGCTTATCGTCATACCCAGGACGCAGATGTAGTTTATCGTCTTACCCAGGACGCGGATGTAGTTTATCGTCTCAACCAGGATACGGATGGATTTTATCGTCTTACGCATGACACCGGACGTAATTTATCGTCATACCCATGACTATGAGGTAGTTTATCGACATACCCAGGACGCGGATGTAGTTTATCAACTTACCCAGGACGCGGATGTAGTTTATCGTCTTACCCAGGACGCGGATGTAGTTTATCGTCTTACCCAAGACACGGATGTAGTTTATCGTCTTACCCAGGACGCGGATGTAGTTTATCGTCTCAACCAGGATACGGATGGATTTTATCGTCTTACGCGGATGCAGTTTATCGTCATGCCCAAGACGCAGATTTAGTTTATCGTTATACCCAGGAAAAGGGTGTAGTTTATCGTCTTACCCAAGACGCAGATGTAGTTTATTGTCTTACCCAGGACGTGTGTGTAATTTATCGTCATACCCAGCACAAGGATGTAGTTTATCGTCTTACCCAGGACGGGACATTCCGGTTCAATTGGCGGATTTATTTGTTGATTCGCAAGAAAATGAGTACATCCGAGATGATGCAATTAAAGGGTCCCCAACCAGGTTATAAATGGCCATATGTCTGGCCAAAGACAGTGAGAAATTGTGAAAGAAGACGCAAAGTGGGGGAGTTGGAAATCAGGAAGGTGGCAGCCCTGTGGCTAAAACGTCGTCCTAACACCCTGAGGATCAGACAGCTAAACGTTGTTACACCACAGCGACAGGAGGTGTTATATTAATTGGTGTCCGTGACCAAGGATTTGATCCTGAGATGATATATTAATTGCTGTCCAAACGAAGTGCCCAGCTGACCCAAGCCCGGCAAAAGAGAAGGAAAACGATAAAAGGGAGAGGATAATTCATTACACAAGTTAGAATCAGCGTAACTTGACTTTTACTTTCTGAAACTGTATGAGTGTGTTTTCGAGGCGACCACAAGAAAAGTCACGTGGCAGGTAGGACACTTTTTGTTCATGATGTAATGGAATAACCTGTCACCCCCATGAGTGACTACAGTATAAGTAGTAACTTCCTATAAGTATCTGTAAGTCAACGAACTACAGGATTCCAGCTGGAACCTTTTAAGCTGTACGGTTGAACTCTTTGCCTTCGGACAGAGAGGAACCCGGACGAAGCTCCGCCGAAAGGCAGAGTCTCGTTTGGGGAGGTAGACTGTCCCTGAACCCGTTTTTACGGGTTCCAATAGGGAATATTTCTGGCCGAGCCTACGGGCTCGGAGAACTCACGTTAAACCCGGTCTTGTGCTACATGCAACGCTCGTGGTGGGTGGGTAGCTAGATATTCCAGCTGGAATCTTTTCAGCTGTACGGTTGAACTCTCTGCCTTCAGACAGAGAGGAACCCGGACGAGGCTATGCCGAAGAACAGAGTCTCGTTCGGGGAGGTAGACCGACCCTGAACTCGTTTATATGGGTTCGAAGGGAATATTTTTGGCCGAGCCTACGGGCTCGGAGAAACCACTTGTGCCACATACGACCCTCGTATGGGGTGCTGTTAAATATTCCAACTTGAATCTTTTCCAGCTGTGCTGGTCGAACTCTCTGCCTTTGGGCAGAGAGGAACCCAGACGAAGCTATGCCGAAGGGCAGAGTCTCCTTCGGGGAGGTAGACAGACCCGATCCCGTTTATGTGGGGTCTACGGGGATTTTCTGGTCGAACCGACGGGCTCGGGAATCCCACGTTAAACTCGGCCTTGTGCCACATGTGACTGCGTGAGGTAGTTGCTAGATACTCTAGCTGGAATCTGTTACTCAGCTCTTAGCTGTTGTTGAACTTCGGGCAGAGAGGAACACGGACGAGGCTATGCCGAAGTGCAGAGTCTCGTCCGGGGAAGTAGACAGACCCGATCTCGTTTTGCGAGGAATAGCAATCCGAGCCCGTAGGCTCGGATTGCTTCACATTAAATTCGGCCTTGTGCCACATCCTGAGGAGGTTGGTAAATATTTCTAGCTGGGATCTGTCGAGTACAATTCCGACTTACACAAGAACTACCGACCTTCCAATAGTAGCACTCACTACTGGATTGACTTGCGATGACCTTGTGCATAACTGTTACCTTTATTCTTATTGTACTGTTTTTTTTACAATAAACCTTTACTTATTTTATCCACCGTGTTTTTCAAGTATGTATTCCTATTAGAACGGAGTATAACGGTTTTCCTTGTAATTTTTTCTTTGGTGTTCATTTCTTTGGGTCTGACCAAAGACAGTTTGCAAGAAGACGTGAAGTTTGGGTTCGGAATCAAGAAGGTGGCACCAGATTAAAAAGAAGAAATCCCCTATCGTAGAGAAGGGCTCAGAACATGAAGTGGAGGCTTCTAATTCGAAACCTCCAGAAGAGGAAGCGAAGCTAAATGAGTGGGGACGGGATGATGAAATACTTCTGTCACAACTTCGGAAACAGTTAAGAGAGTCATCCCTGAAGCATGATAGATGTGGGGGGATAAGGTTACCCCCTCCCCAGAAAAGAAATATCCTCCCCCGAACTGACAAAAAATAAAGGATTCCCCACGATGAATGTTAACCTGCCAAGGGACGCTCGATAAGGGACATGAAATGCCAGTAGTAACTGCTAAAAGAGAAGTTATTCTCCCCCCCCCCAACTGTGGGTAAATAGCAGGACAGACTGGGTCCTATAGCCTTGGATGACAACTGGTCTGTCGCAGAAAGAAATGGCAACATACTGAGGGAAAAAATCTGCCTCGTCGGAAACATACATGATCGCCTAAGCGTATATCACGAATGGCACAAACTGACTCACTGACTTTCCAGTCGAATTCATTACATTCACTTACGTGCTAATACCCTTGGGAAAGGTGTGAGTCTTCTTCTTCTCCCCCAGCTATGGGTAAATAGCATGACAAACTGGGTTCTATAGCCTTGGATGGCAACTTGTCTACAGCAGAAAGAAATGGCAACTTACTGCGAGAAAAATGTGCCTCGTCAGTCATGTATCGAAAGATAAATGATCGCCTAAGCGTGTATCACGCATGGCACATAAATGACTGACTGACTTTCCAGTCGAATCCATTACATTCACTTACGTGCTAATACCCTCGAGAAAGATATGAATCCTCGACTTCTCCTTTCCCCCCAGCTATGGGTAAATAACAGGACAGACTGGGTTCTATAGCCTTGGATGCCCTTTTAGGAAATATAGTGAATTTGTTTGCCGTTGGCATCTACACGTTTTGGAATTCTGAATTTTCCTTCTTTTAGGCTGGTTACCATCAAAGGCTAGGGAGGACAGTCTACACTGCAATTTAACAAATGCACTTCGAAGAAGAAATGGGTCTGGGCTTTTTCCAAGAGCATTTGTGGGAAAGCAAGCGAAAATTTTTTCGTGTCCTATTCAGTGAACTGACATAACTTGGTAACAGAACAAAAAACCAGTCTCTTATTCCAAATGTGAACAAAATCGCATAAAAAATATATAAAAAGTCAATAAAAAGAAAGAAATTGAAAAATCAAAGAAACTTTTAATTCAACTTTTAATGTCAAATTCAGTTTAATATCCAATAATACAATTTGACTTCTATATACAATAACCATCTACATTGTCCGGGTTCCTCTGCCTTTAGCAGAGAGTTCCAGAGTTGAACAGGCTATAGCACTGTTAATATTTAAAAGCCCCCACCCACCAACGAGGGATGTATGTGGTTCAAAGCCGAGATTACAGTGGGTTCTCTGAGTCCGTAGGCTCGGCCAAAAATATTCCATTCGAACCCGCATAGACCGGTTCAGGGTCTGTCTACCTCCCCGGACGAAACCCTGCCCTTCGGCAAAGCCTCGTCCGAGTTCCTCTCTGCTCAAGGCAGAGAGTTCGACAGTAACGAATAGGCTATAGCAGTTATATTTCACGCTGCCACCACGCGGGATGTATGTGACACAAGGCCGAGTTTACCGTGGGCTCTCCGAGCCCGTAGGCTCGGCTAAAAATATTTCCTTCGAACCCGTATAAACGGGTTCAATATCTGTCTGTCTCCCCAGACGAAAGCCTTATCCGAGACAGTCGTTTGACAGTCGTACAGTCTATATCACCGTTATATTTAAAGCCCACCCCCACCTGGGTCGTATGTGACACAAGGCCGAGTTTACTGTGGGTTCTCCGAGCCCGTAGGCTCGGCAAAAAGTATTCCCTTCGAACCCATATAAACGGGTTCAGGGTTTGTCCGGCGGAGGCGGAGAGTTTGACAGCCGAACTGGCTATGGCACCGCTCCCCTCGAGGTTTACGTTCCTACTACTTTATAGTAAGCGGAAGAGTCCACAACAGCCCCATTAGAGGGTAGACATCACAACATATTGGTTTTGATTAATGTGGAAAAGTGGAGATGACGAATATCTAGAGGGTGTACCATGTTCTACGGGCTTGTAGTGTCTCATGCGAAAAGATTTGGTAATTAAGGAACATTACGGGAACATATCTTGGAAATAGTGGCTTTTTACTAATGAAGTGAATTGTCTAGGCCTGATGAATGGGCCATGAATTTTAAGGTGACATGTTGACGGTCGGATGCTAACCGAAACAAAACTAAGGGGAATATACTGAAGGATTATTCTTCATTTTGAAAAGTTGATCAATAATATATATTAGGTTGTCTAGTCACACTGAAGAGCTGCGATACAGCGAACCAGTACTGTCTGCTAATGACACACACACGCACACACACACACACACACACACACACACACACACACACACACATATATATATATATATATATATATATATATGAAGAAATATAGTCTTAAAGTGTGCTATATTTATGGGATAATGTGCTCAATATCAGAGATAGAGCGTGTGTAAATATAAAAGTGGACATGGAAGTCAGCACTTAGAGGCGACAGTCTGTTTCATGCTAGTGCAATCGTCAGGCGACTATATATATATATATATATATATATATATATATATATATATATATATATATATTCAATACCCGGTTAAGGCAGTGGAGAAGTTGGAGAGGGGAATTAACAGGAGATAACTGATAACTGACATCCATTAAACATAGCACGTTGAACTAGAACAGTCTACCCCAGTGAGCGAAATAAAGGGTTCAGTTCGACATTCCAACCGCCTGAAAAAGGCCGGAGAGTATAACGGCCGAACCGTTGTAATATGGGGACAAAGATGAGGACAGTAGTCCGAATAATGTAAACTGTATATATATATATATATATATATATATATATATATATATATATATATAAAGGTTAATGGTCAGAGCTGAATCAGACCAGGGAATAATAATATTTAAAAAGTGCTCAATACACGTGAGAAAACAATAAATAAAAATAAAAAATAACATGTAGAGCTTTTAAGTTTAAAAATCAGGGGCCAATTAAAATACATGACCATGGTTTCGACCTGATGGTCTCTTCGGGCGATACTTTCAAAATGACCTCTTTAACGCTTTATTTCAAAAAGCCACAATAAACGTTACATAATTATCTTAGCTATGTCAAAACAATCCTTATTCCCCCATAGCTGAACACTTTAATCAATCAGGACACTCATTAGACAACTGTAAATGTTTATTGATAGATTCTGATTTCAGTTCCACATACACACGCAGAAAAAAAAGAAAAAATACTGGATTTTAAAATTAAATACATATAAACTAGGGTTAAATAAAGACTTGGGTATTTTAAATCTTTATAAATATTCCATACTTAAACATTTTTTTTAGATATAGTTGAAAAATTTTTTACACAACATCTAAAAATATTGTTACCCTTAGATTTACGTTAAAAATATTCGAACACAGTTGCATTCCATATCACGTGACGTCCGCGTCTCGCGACGGACGCTACTTGTAAACAAACCTCTAAAACCAGTTATTTCTGAAGAAAGATCGAGGTCGATCTGAAATATCAAATTACATATAAATATAAAAATAATATAAATAAATACTTTCATAAAAAACATTATATTTTTTAATTTACAACTTTTTTTTTCTATATATACATATTAAGAAAGTATATGTGGCTTCTCATTATGATATATATATATATATATATATATATATATATATATATATATATATATATATATATATATATATATATGCCAAAGTGAATATATTTATATATATACATATATATATATATATATATATATATATATATATATATATATATATATATATATATATGCTAAAGTGAAAAAAACAACGCCATAGTTTCAACAGGTAAATTTAAAATTTTAAAATAATTGTAACAGTGCGCGTTCCTGCGTGTTTACAAAAAAACTCCCCATCACAACGATCACAGTTACAATAAGTTTGTCTTCACAATTCACTCCTGAGAATGATCTCGAAGTAGATCGAAAGTACTTGGGTTGACGAAAATAAGGCACATCCTTGGTGAATTTCAGCTTGGCATCAAGAAACTGATTTGAGTACAAGAAAGGATTATTATAAAAAGAAATACACATAATATGTCTATTTTTCACGATGAAACATGATTGAATCGTCCTGGGTACGACGTTAAACTGCATCCAACAGCAAGACCTCTGATCAGGAGGTTTTGAGGAAGCGTGGAACCACCTCTTAATTGCTGGTGTTCCCAGGTCCACCCAGACGCAGGGTGGTAGCACCTGTTGGGGTCCCAGCTATGGGCAAATTGTGAACTTCCAGATCTTTCCCACGTCCTGGGTATGACGACAAACTACATCCGCGTCCTGGGTATGACGACAAACTACATCCGCGTCCGGGGTATGACGACAAACTACATCCGCGTCCGGGGTATGACGACAAACTACATCCGCGTCCTGGGTATGACGACAAACTACATCCGCATATTTGATAAATATTATCAACAAAATAATTGCTTTTTTATAAAGATCACAAAAGACCAGAATGAAAATGAAAAAATATTATTACTTTTTTGAAAAACAATATTACCAACTATACTTTTTTGAAAAACAATATTACCAACTATACTTTTTTGAAAAACAATATTAGCAACTATACTTCAACCTTTTATACAAAATAACCAACTTAAATTCATAAATTAATAAGGCTTCGGCATAAAATGACCCAAATAGGAGTTGACATGCCGTTAAATCCAACATCCATCCATCCATCCATGATTGAATGAAAATACGCTGCCTAAATATATACACACAGGATGCGATGGGTAAATTTACGCCATTTTATATTTTTAATTTGCGCAAGAGCGTTGTTTGTTTCTGAGTTTGTCGACTGAACACTATAGTAGGGTCAGTTGGCACCGTCTGTGAGAAAAAGAGCACTCCAATTCACTCCACCCAAAATTTGGAAACGGCTTGAGTAATGCTTGGCATTCGCGACAGGAGCTCCAATACGACGATTTCAGAATGTTTGGGTGTCAATCTGAGGATAGTGCAGATGATTTGGAAAGAGTTGGATGATATATCCAGTCAACTTCATGGAGCACACTAATGATGGCGGCGTTATGCCTCCATTCATTTTCTCACAGGGCCTCAGACTCAACACGGAGGCCTACATCAAGTACCTTGTGGAGGTAGTGCTGCCCTGAGTGAAGATGGTGGCTTCTGGAAGACCCTGTGTCTGAAAACAGGACTCTGCACCACACAAGAAGGAGAATACGGTTATGACTGTCAAACAATGTCTGCTACCACATCACCCCTTACTTCTGGCCACCTTACATTTGAGGCAGCAACCCACTTGACTATTATGTTGGGGGTTGTGCGAAAGACCAACAAAATTCCTTGTAACACCAAAGAGGAACTCAAGGCAACGATCATGGCGGCATTCACAACTTGAACAAGGAGTGACTGCAGAAGAGATGCAGGAGATTCCGAAGTTGTCTGGAAACCGTTGTTGAAGCCAATGGCGATTTTATTGAATAAATTCACTCTTTAGTATCTCAAGATATATTTGTGTAATTTTTGGGAAATATATCTTTTAAAATGAGATGTCAGTGTTAATTTCATTTTTGCGTAATTTAGCCGACATTTTATCCATCGTACATTGTGTCCATGTGTGTGTGTGTGCGCGTGCTTCTATCTCTGTGAGTTAACTAGAATGCATTCCTTTCTCTTGATTTCAAAAGGCTTCTACACCAGGTAATGGTCTCAGACGAAGTCTACTTAACAGTTGTACTGAGACGCCGACAAATGAAGAACTCGTCAATTGAAAGGAATTCTCACATCAAATTAGAAGAATTGATTTCAATTGGTTGATTGATTTTGTCTCGCCGCATGTCACACTCGATGCGTTATGTATTGCCGAAATATTAATTTTATCTGTCTATATTTCTGAGAAGAGGTATTATGCAAACTATTTACATTATTCGGACTATTGTCCTCATCTATGTCACCATATTTATGACAACGTTTCGACCTTTCAATATCTTTCTATATTTCTGAGTTGAGGTATTATGTACACTATTTGGACTATTGTTTTCATCTTTGTCGCCATATTTATTACAACGTTTCGGCCTTTCAGTATCTGTCTATATTTCTGAGATGACGTATTATGTACACTATTTACATTATTCGGACTATTGTCCTCATCTTTGTCGCCATATTTATTACAACGAATCGGCCTTTCAGTATCTGTCTATATTTCAGAGATGAGGTATTATGTACACTATTTATTTTATTCGGACTATTGTCCTCATCTTTGTCGCCATATTTATTACAACGTTTCGGCCTTTCAGTATTTGTCTATATTTCTGAGATGAGGTATTATGTACATTATTTACATTATTCGAACTATTGTCCTCATCTTTGTCGCCATATTTATTACAACGTTTCGGCCTTTCAGTATCTGTCTATATTTCTGAGATGAGGTTTTATGTACACTATTTACATTATTCGAACTATTGTCCTTATCTTTGTCGCCATATTTATTACAACGTTTCGGCCGTTGTACACTCCGGCCTTCTTCAGGTGGTTGGAATGTCGAACTGAACCCTTTATTTCACTCACAGGGGTAGACTGTTCTAGTTCCACGTGCCATGTTTTAATGGATGTCAGTTATCAGTTATCTCCTGTTAATCCCCCTCTGCAAGTTCTCCACTGCCTTAACTGGGTATTTTCCTCAAGGACACATGGCACAGTAGATAAAGGCGTTGGTTAGATCCAGTGACAGGACCCAAAGAGTGTGAGTTCAATCTAGTTGGCATTAAATAATCCATTGAGGTTGATACTCCGTAAAACAAACCAAACAAAAATCCTGATTCTGTTCTTTCGACTCTGTATCGAAGAAAGACAACTGAAGAAATTACCGGCCAGCAGCAGAAATATGGTTCTACAGAAGGATGCTGAGGATATCAGTCAGTTACGTGCCGTGCGTGATACATGCATAGGCGATCATCTATCTTTCGACAGATGACCGACGAGGCAGATTTTTTCCCCGCAGTAGGTCGCCATTTCTTTCTGCAGTAGACCAGTTGCCATCCAATGCCAGTCTGTCCTGCTATTTACCCATGGAAGGAGAAGAGGATTAATACCTTTCCCAAGGGTATTAGCACGTAAAAGAATGTAATGGATTCGACTGGAGTTCGAACTCGGCTCTCCGATATGCTATCTATTACTCTACGGTGCCTCCTCACAACGCTAGGGTCACATATTCGATATATTTCATACTAAGGGAGTGCCAGTCTCCATTGAGGCCTGAGTTGATGTGAAAAAATCCATAGAAAATTTTTTTCGCTTGCTTTCCCAGAAATGCCCTTGGAAAAAGCCCAGACCCATTTCTTCTTCCATGCGTATTGATTAAATTGCAGTGTAGACCGTCCTCCCTAGCCTTTGATGGTAACCAGCCTAAAAGAAGGAAAATTCAGAATTCCAAAACGTGTAGATGCCTAGGGCAAACAAATTCACTATATTTCCTTAAAAGGCCATCCAAGGCTACAGAACCCAGTCTGTCCTGTTATTTACCCATAGCTGGGGGGAAGGAAAAGTCGGGGATTCATATCTTTCTAAAGGGTATAATCGCGTAAATGAATGTAACAGATTCGACTGGAAAGTTAGTCAGTCAGTTATGTGCCATGCGTGATACACGCTTAGGCAATCATCTATCTTTAGATACATGACTGACGAGGCAGATTTTTTCCCGCAGTAGGCTGCCATTTCTATCTGCAGAAGACCAGTTGCCATCCAAGGCTATAGAACCCGTTCTGTCCTGTTATTTACCCATAGCTGGGCGAGGGAGAAGTCGAGGGTTGATTTCTTTCTCAAGGGTATTACCACGTAAGTGAATTTAATGGATTCGACTGCAATTCGAACTCGGCTCTCCGATTCCTCAACCCGAGCCGCTATCACCGTGCCCCCTCGCAATGCTACCTTCGCATATCCGATATATTTCATATTTAGGGACTGCCAGTATCCATTAAGCACTGACTTGATGTGAAAAAAGCCGTAGAAAGAGATTTTTCTAAGTTTCACGACAAAACATATACAAACAACGTAGATAGTGTATACGAAGATAGATTAAATCGAATTAAGGCCGTAAATAAAGTTCTTATTTTTTGACATTGGAGTCTATGTATTTGGATTTTGTATATATAAGTCAAATTGTATTATTGGCTCTCAATTTGACATTAAATGTCGAATTAAAATACATGCCACGAGGTCCCCAAATGACCCACTGCAGGTTTTAAATTCAGAGTTGTCTTTGTCCTAGACCAATTGCCATTCATGTACAGAGAAGACGAGGATTCATACCTTTCCCAAGGGTATTAGCACGTCAGTGAATGTAATGCATTTGACTGGAAAGTCAGTCTGTCGTTTAAGGGCCATGCGTGATACACGCTTAGGTGATCATGTATCTTTCCATATGTGACTGACGAAGCAGATTTTTTTCCCGAAGTTGGTTGCCATTTCTTTCTGCGGTAGACCCGCGGCTATCGAAGGCTATAGAATACGGTCAGTCCTGTTATTTACACATAGCTGGGGGAGAAGAAAAAAAAAAAAAAGAAAAAGAACTAAAAGAAGAAGAAAGTAGAAAAAGAAGATGAAGAGGGAAGATGAAGAAGAAGAAGAAAAAGAGAAAGAAGAAGCGAAGAAAAGACAGAAGAGAAAAAGAAGAAGAAAAGCAAGAAGAGGGAAAATATAGAAGAGAAAGAAAAGAGGAAAAAGAAGATGAAGATGAAGTAAAAGAAGAAGGAAAAAGAAGAAGAAGAAGTAAAAGTAGGATTCATACCTTTTTCAAGGGTATTAGCACGTAAGTGACTGTAATGGCTTCGACTGGGATTCGAACTCGGTCTCTCCGATTCCTCAGTCCAAAACACTCAATCCATTGTTCCAACCGTAATGGACTGAGCATTTCAGCAACGACAAAATTTTAGAGAAAACGCAAGCAAAAAGAACACTTATACTAACATCAGAAAGACATTCTTAGGGCATATAGTGAGGAAAGAGGGCTTAGAAAATTTGACACACACATGACTAATTGAGAGGGAAGCAAACTAAAACTAAATAAGGGACTTGTGAAAATGAATGAAAGAACAGGGATTAGGAGAGACCAGAAAAATACAACATTTACTAAATTCTAAAAAGGACAGAAAATTGCGAATAGCCATGATCGACAACGTCCTGAAGGGACTCGGCGCATAGAGAAAAAGAAGAAGAGGAGGAGGAGGAGGAGAAAAGAAAAGGAAAAAGAAGAGAGTGAAGGAAAGAAAAGGAAAAGAAAAAGAAGCACAAAAGAGGAAGAAAAGAAGAAAAAGAAGAAGGAAAAGAAAGAGAAAATGAACTAAAAGAAGAAGAAAGTAGAAAAAGAAGATGAAGAGGGAAGATGAAGAAGAAGAAGAAGCGAAGAAAAGATATAAGAGAAAAAGAAGAAGAAAAGAAGAGAAGCAAGAAGGAGAAGAAGAAGAAGAAGAAGAAGAAGAAGAAGAAGAGAGATGCAAAAGAAGATGAAAGAGAAAACCAGAAGATATCGGGGATATTCTGGTAGGGTAACGGGTATCAACCCGAGTTCAAATTCCCGGGTTAAAAATAGTTTCTGGCTTTAAATAACCTGCAAAAGGTTGATAAACCGCAAAAAAGAAATCATTAAATCAAGACAACCCAAACATCGCGACATCTTTTCCTCTTTGCAAAACAATAAATATACAAGGTTCTATTTCTGGATCTAGATTATCCATAATCTCGTAAACGGGCAGATATGTTCTGTTCACGTATGCATAAAAAGTCTTCTCCAAAGGCCAAACTGCATCAAGGCCGCGAAAACTGGTTTTCGGAATATTCAAAGGACCTTGATATTTACTGTAAACGCCTCATAAATTAAACGCTTCCAAGATGCGATTTACACAGAGAATGGAATGATGCTGCCTTTGAAACAAATATTTATTATTGGCTGACACAGGGAAAAAGCAATCAAGTCTCGTCTTTCAACGCAATTTCTCGTCAGTGAACGAGGTTTCGTGTATAAATATCAATTCATTGCTGCTTTTGTCTTTCATTTTTTTACGTTTGTTTTTTTGTGCCTGCTAACGTTACTTGTTTCTTTATTTTCCCTAATAAACATTGGCCAGGAACACATATATCATTAAAAAAAAGAAACGTAGTTCTTTTACAGTTTCAAAGAATTCCTCGTTGCACAAGATCACGTGGAATATCGTAGCGTTGTAAAGGAAGAAAGATTATCTGGAACTGGTTCCGTTTTAGGAATCTTTCGTTCAGACCATTTCAGAGAAACATTATTCTTTTTTTTTAAATTTCATATTTCGTTGAATTTTGTTTTTTGCTTCACTTAAAGATGTTTTTCGAAAAATGATACATCGTTAATTACTGTAAGAAAATTGCTGCAAAGGCACAAAAAATGATAGATAGATAGATAGATAGATAGATAGATAGATAGATAGATAGATAGATAGATGTGAATAACCTGCGATAGATAGATAGATAGATAGATAGATAGATAGATAGATAGATAATGGATAGATGGATGGATAGATGTGAACAGACTGAGATAGATAGATAGATGTGAACGACTGAGATAGATAGATAGATAGATAGATAGATAGATTAGATAGATAGATAGATAGATAGATAGATAGATAGATAGACAGACAAATGTGAACAGACTGAGATAGATAGATAGATAGATAGATAGATAGATAGATAGATAGATAGATAGATAGATGTGAACAGACTGAGATAGATAGATAGATGTGAACAGACTGAGATAGATAGATAGATACATACATACATACATACATATATACATAGATAGATGTGAACAGACTGAGATAGATAGATAGATAGATAGATAGATACATACATACATACATACATACATACATACATACATACATGTGAACAGACTGAGATAGATAGATAGATAGATAGATAGATAGAAATAAACAGACTGAAATAGATAGATAGATAGATAGATAGATAGATAGATAGATAGATAGATAGAAATAAACAGACTGAAATAGATAGATAGAGAGATAGATAGATAGATAGATAGATAGATAGATAGATAGATAGATAGATAGATAGATGTGAACAGACTGAGATAGATAGATAGATAGATAGATAGATAGATAGATAGATAGATAGATAGATTCATAGATAGATAGATAGATAGATAGATTCATAGATAGTTAGATAGATGTGAACAGACTGAGATAGATAGATAGATGTGAACAGACTGAGATAGATAGATAGATACATACATACATACATAGATAGATGTGAACAGACTGAGATAGATAGATAGATAGATATATAGATAGATAGATAGATGTGAACAGACTGAGATAGATAGATAGATGTGAACAGACTGAGATAGATAGATAGATAGATACATACATACATACATAGATGTGAACAGACTGAGATAGATAGATAGATAGAAATAAACAGACTGAAATAGATAGATAGATAGATAGATAGATAGATAGATAGATAGATAGATAGATAGAAATAAACAGACTGAAATAGATAGATAGAGAGATAGATAGATAGATAGATAGATAGATAGATAGATAGATAGATAGATAGATGTGAATAACCTGCGATAGATAGATAGATGTGAACAGACTGAGATAGATTGATAGATAGATAGATAGATAGATGTGAAAAGAATAAGATAGATAGATAGATAGATAGATGTGAAAAGAATAAGATAGATAGATAGATAGATAGATAGATAGATAGATAGATAGATAGATAGAAATAAAAAAACTGAAATAGATAGATAGATAGATAGATAGATAGATGTGAACAGACTGAGATAGATAGATAGATAGATAGATAGATAGATAGATAGATAGATAGATAGATAGATAGATAGATAGATAGGGAGAGAGATATTAACAGACTGTGATAGAAATGAACTGACTGAGACAGATACATATGAACAGACTTTTATAGATAGATAGATAGACAGGCATACATGCAATTACGTATGGAAAACAGCTACTGGTATTGGCTGATATTGCTTGTACGCACAGAAACCTTCTTCGTATTGCTAACGGTGAAGGACTCAGTCGGAAATTTTCAAATATGAAACAGAATAGTTTCGTGTTTTATATACCTATCTCCAATCAACTTATTCTTTGACTTCTTGTCAAACCAGATCCCCTCTTCCTATGGTAAAGACCATTTGAACTACTCTAGAAATGGAGACTTCCACAAAATCCGTCTCAATATTTTTGTTTATTCCTGATTTGTCTACTCCAAAATTTCCTTTTACATCGATGATCTCCTCGAAGAAGCAAACCGAAATATAATTACGACTAATGATGAATGCCAACAAGCGTTCGAAGGGCGCCCACTTCAGATCAACTGGAGGTTTGTCGAGTGTCTGCTGCTTTGGCGAAAAGCGAAGCGACTGTAGCGACCGCGTTCAAGGATAGATTAAATGTCGTCTGCTTTCTTCGATAAGCGGCTTCTGATCAAGTGTTTCAAGTGAAAGAAGGTTAATTGTGGAAAAATCCAAGAAACAAAAGGCTTAATTAGATGCCTTTCATTGCGAAACGATTTTAGAGATGCTATAAGCAAAGAAGACGCGATGACGGTGCAAAATTGAATTATTAGAACTAAAAAGACATTCGCAGATCAATACATTTGATGAATGCTGAGTTTCGGCTAAAAAAAAAACAGAAGAACACTTGTTCAAGAATTGTTTGGATTATTATTATAGTATAAACGGATTAATTTGCCCAGAAAAAGAAAATCTATACTTACGGCCACATCATCTTGAATCATTACTTCCCGGCGAGCCTGTATAGATGTCCCTTTGGAGACGACCAGGTGTTGTATGCTTAGATGTAAGGTTGGTGTAACAGGTAAAGGTTTATTAATTAATTGATAACGGGAAAGCCGAGTTCCAATTCCATTTGGGTTTACTATATTCACTTACGCACCAATACTCTTGGAAAATGTATCAATCCGTTTCTTCTCCCCCAGCTATGGGTTAATTAGTGAAACTTTTATTACAATATCATTATTATCTCAAACAAAAAAAATCTTACAATCTAAAAACATTTTCAGCCTTTAAATAACCTGTCTCATCTCTCCCGTATTATCAAAGGTGTTTGACAAGCTGCAGGTTTTATATAACCACTCCAGGTTTGAAATCTCTGGAAGGGCTCTCTCAATTATCAAGTCCTTCCTAACAGGAAGGTCTCTGAGGGTCAATTTTAACAGCTAGTCCTTGAAAACCGATAAGATCTTTGCCGGTGTTCCAGAGAGTTACCTCTTTGGTTCTTCCCGCCCTTTCTATTAGAGGATATTTATGCGGACGTTATATATATATATATATATATATATATTTCCAAAAATCTGGAAGACCAGAACCAAGCAGCTCGTCTTACCTTTGACCCAGACCAGGTGGATCAATGGCAAAAGAAAAGGCTTTTAAAAATTAATACGGCTTCAAAAAATTAGTAACTCCGCTACCTGTGCATCATCGAGCAGACCCCGAAATTTTACATATTATGTTGCATGGTTGTGCACTCAGTGGGGCACTATGTCATGAACGTCTTCAATCTCTCTTTTGGCAGCAAGTGGAAATCATACAAGCCAAAGATTCTGGTAATAATGCCCGGTCATTGCGCTAAACCAGCAAATACCTGACTCCCCTCTAGATTTGCAAGAGCCAAATTAGACGAAAAATAGTTGCTCTATCGATATTTCCATGACATATGTTGTGACGGCTACACATTTGGGTCCCTCCAACACTGGTCTTTACAAATGGGACACGCCATGCCATGTACACAAGTTAGAATCATCCCAATTCCCTGACTTTTCCTTTCGTATTCCAATAGTAAGAAGTAAGGTCCATTCGGACAGCTTCTTCCCAAGAACTGCTGCTTTGTTGAACAGACTCCCGGCAGGATGTTTTCCCAATCACTACAATCTTGACCTCTTCAAGTCTAGGGTTAACCGTTATCTTTTTCTTTCGTATTCCAATAGTAAGAAGTAAGTTCCATTCGGACAGCTTCTTCCCAAGAACTGCTGCTTTGTAGAACAGACTCCCGGCAGGATGTTTTCCCAATCACTACAATCTTGACCTCTTCAAGTCTAGGGTTAACCGTTATCTTTTTCTTTCGTATTCCAATAGTAAGAAGTAAGTTCCATTCGGACAGCTTCTTCCCAAGAACTGCTGCTTTGTTGAACAGACTCCCGGCAGGATGTTTTCCCAATCACTACAATCTTGACTTCTTCGAGTCTAGGGTTAACCGTTATCTTATCTGTCTAAGCCAATGAACTTAACTTCTTGCTTTTCTGATGCTCATACAACCACATGAAGCAATTATCATCCTTCAGTGTCTCTTTGGCCTTGAACATTAGTATACAAAATTTACGTACCTCATAAGTTCACTTGAGTTTAGCTACTTTGTGGATCAAACTCTTGTGGAAACTTCCATGAACACTCCAATCTCAACCTCAGGTCATGTCAATCATTATCTATCCCCCTTATCCTCATATTCATCACTTTCGGCCACAATCTCTTTCATTCATATCACACAGCTAAATCAGTAACCTTGAGTGTTCCTTATATTGTGTTAAATTTAACAAATGTTTTTGATAGATTCCAGGAGACTATTCAGAAATGTTGTCCTACAGAAGAATGCTGAGAATTCCATCGACGGAGCGCGTGATCAACGAAGAAATCTTACGGAACATGGGAACAAAAAGGACCCTTATTCTCCGAATCATGAAGAGATAATTGAACTTTGGTTGACGCATAATGATGAAGGGTGAGTTTGAGCATTTGTCACCCACGGGACATACCGAAAACATGATTTGGTTTGGTTTAGCTTTGGTTTGGTTTAGCTTAGGGCATATCAACATCAACGGGTATTTTAATACCGACAATATTCATAGGATAGATTTGTATGAACAGACTATGCATTCTTTGTATGAAATCAAATTGTAGATCAAGTTTTATTGACGTATTTTTCTTAAGAGTGTTTAAAGAGTCTGGTTTGGTTTATTTAGTTTTACGGCATATCAACCTCAATGCCGACAATATTTTTAGGACAGGTTCGTATGAATAGAATATGTATTCTTTGTAAGAAATGAGTTTGTAAATCGGGTTTAACTAACGTAATTTTGTAAAGAGGGTTTTTATAGTGTCTGGTTTGGTTTATTTTGTTTTACGGTATATCAACCTCAATGGGTTATTTAATGATGACAAAATTTTTAGGGTAGGTTCGTATGAATAAAATATTTATCCGTTTTAAGAAATAAGTTTTTAGGTCAGGTTTCATTGACGTAGGGTTTTTTGTCGAGAGTAAAATACAATGCTGATAATATTTATTCATGAAAGTTTTCGAAGTGGTAATATTTTCTTTAAAGATATCACTGGTATTTTTACTAAAAAAAACTATTTTTATACTTTCACCGCAGTTAGAGGGTTAACTATATATCCATAGCTGGGAACCTAACGGTTGCTACCGCACAGGAGTAATTATGTAATGGTTCCACGCTCCTCGAAACCTACAAGCTCCTGATCAGAGACCTTGCTGGTGTCGTGCATCGTCATGCCCAGGACTGCCCTAACAGCTGCTACCACCCCGAGTCAGGGTGGACCTGGGAACAACAGCAATTAGAAGGTGGTTCAAGCTCATCAAAATCCTTCAACATCCCAATTAGAGACTTTTCTGACGGATGGCGTTTATGGTAATGCCTAGGACTACCCTAATAGGCGCAACCACTCGGATCACTACGGATCTGTGAACAATAGCAAATAAGAGGTGTTTCAACTCTCCTCAAAACCTCCAAACTCCTGATCAGAGGCCTTGCTGCCGGATGTTTATCGTCATACCCAGGACGATAATTAAAAGGTGGTTCGTAACTCTTCCAAACCTCCAAACTCCCGATCATAGACCTTGCTGCCGGATATAGTTTTTCGTCATACCCTGGAACCCTCCCGATCAGAGGTTTTGCTGCCGGATGTAGTTTATCGTCATAACCAGGACCAATGGAAGTAGAGGTGCCAGCCTTGGTAAATGAACGAACTTTCCTGAGATATCCAAAGGATAGAAAGTTGGGGAGAACCGTGTTTGTCCACTTTCATCAGAGATTGTTGAATGTCATTCCCTCTTAGTTTGGCTTCGTTGGTTAATAGTTGTTTGTTATAAAACTCTATGAAAATCAGAAGACAAAAACACTGGAATAAAATTTGTTAAAATTGGCATTAATGGTTAGACTCGCTTTTAAAACATTGAAAGCGTCGCAAATAAAATACAATTACAGTGTGTCTTCGGTGTACAAAAGTACGTCGAGATTTAAGTGTGTCCACTTGCGGCGAATTAAACCTTGGTAGAGTGTCAGGAAATCAAAAAATAACTAATGCCTTAAGTGAAGCCAATAAATGCGAGAAAATAAATCAAATTTAGACACTTCCATCTTAGATTAGCGAAGTCTTTTTGGGTGTCTGCCATTGGAAATTGAAAGGTGAAAGAAGGCTAATTGCACAAGAGTGTATGGAAGAAAAACTTTAATTAGTTTCTTTGTTATTGAACGCTCGAAGAATGACATTTTTAAGATTCACGATTCCAGAACGAGAGATGCGTGCGCGCAAGTGAATTATAACACACACGAAACAATGGATGTTCCGACAACGTCTAAAAATACCGAACCAACGGAAATAATACGCTCGTTATAGCAAAAGCAAATAGGAACGGTTCAACTTTATTTTGAAAAGTGGGAAACAGATGAATCCAACAGTGTAAATCAACAATCAGTTATACTAAAAATCATACGCATTTAATCTCTATCTATAAAAGACAGGATGTGTGTGCGCGCTCGCGCGCGTGTGTGTGTGTGTGTGTGTGTGTGTGTGTGTGTGTGTGTGTGTGTGTGTGTGTAACGAATGCACGGCCGCAATTTTTGACGGATTTGCACCAAAATTTACATGCACATGCTCCAAGTTAGCGGGAAAGGCCAAGACTGACTTTGCATTTCCCAACTCTCATCGATAGTGGGAATAATCGATTTTTCGTGCTTCTGCGGCAGTTTTCATGTAGTTTGCGGCCATTTTCTACTGGCCAGAGTAAGAGCCTATAGCTGGCTGCCACCAATAGGCAGGAAGATTCTATTGGCCAGCGTAAGAGCCAGCACCTGACAGACACGAATGTTAACTAGCATGCTAGCATGTTAAAAAAATTGATAACTGCATTCATCACAAGTGAGAAAAATTTAAATCTGCATGGCACTTTACTCCAATTGGTTCATTCGCTAGCTTCAACTCAACGTTGATTCTGATGTCGCAGAACTGAGTTGGGTGTGAAAAAGTATTTGTTGTTAACATGCTTTTTTCATTCGGTTTTTCCAATTACGAGTCCTTTTTTAAAGCTGATCGTTTTGTGTTCATTTTGTTTTTCGTAACAGATTTAATGTTTAGTATAGAGCTTAGAAAATATTCGCAGTGTGAGATAGTCAAGAAGTAAGGCATGTAACAACATCAGCACGGAAAAGGGCACTCCTTTAAAGGCAAGGAAGGGCAAAAATATTTTAAGTCAAGTGATAGCGATTGCTGTATGAGTCGTACGATTTTTGAATCAAGCCCGGGCATCGCCGGCCCATGCTACTAGTATCATGATAATACGTAGTGTTACCCCGAAGTCCCTGTTTGTTTAACGGCATATCACCACCTTTAAGGGTCACTTAATATAGAAATTTAATTTTCTTGGGAGCTTTGAAGTAATAAAAATACGATATATGTTATTCTGCTTTCACAATTGAATACAGGGTAGGTGATACTCAGCTTTTGTGCATACGCCGTGTATACTCGCGTATCAGTCGAATTTTGAAGACCTAATTTTGAGGCTATTTTTAAGGAGGTTGCATCATGCACGAGATGTAAAATTAGCTTCTGTATCTGCTGGTCCATATTCCAATTTTATATCTCCTGTTTGGCTTCAAAATTAAGTCTTCAAAAGTTGCATGATACGCGACTATATATGGTATATAGAACAAGCCAACATATAAGAATATTTTTTGGAAGTTATGTAAATCCTGTCCAGATTATAGAAATGGATAGCATATGTAGTGGTCAATAAATCGGGGATCCGTTTGAAACTAAAGCACAATACAAAACTGAACCCTCATTTTCTAACATCCTTTCATTTGATTAACTGTTAGGATGTTTTGGAATTTCAGCTATGAATCTACTATAGCCAAGAAATGGGGGATCAGTTTAATACTAAAGAGCAATACAAAACTGATCCCTCACTTTGTAACATCCTTTCATTTGATTACCTATTAGGATGTTTTGGAATTTCATCTATGAATCTACTATGGCCAAGAAATGGAAGATGAGTTTAAGAATAAAGAATAATACAAAACTGATCCCTCACTTTCACTTTTCAGCTATGAATCTACTATAGCCAATAAATGGGGGTCAGTTTAAGATTAAGAACAATACTAAACTAAACCTTCATTTTCTATCATGCGTTCATTTGGTTACCAATAAGGATGTTTTGGAATTTCATCTATGAATCTACTATGGCCAAGAAATAGGGGATGAGTTTAATACTAAAGAACAATACAAAACTCGTCCCTCAATTTCTAAAAGCCTTCCATTTGATTACCTATAAGGAAATTTTGGAATTTCATCTATGACTCAAATATGGCCAAGAAATGGGGGATTTGTTTAATAATAAAGAACAATAGAGAACTGATCCCCCTCTTTTTATCATCCCCTCCTTTGATTATAATGATTTCATTTAGTTACCGTATATACTCGTGGTATCAAGCTACCTTTGAAGACCTAATTTTGAAGCTAATTTGACTACACTAAATGGATATATAGTTTGATCAATGACGTCGCCGGGGCTAGCAGTATATACACTAATTTTATATCTAGTGTAGGATGCGACCCCCTTAAAATTAGCTTCAAAATTAGGTCTTTAAATGTTGCATGATATTCGAATATATATGGTAGATGTTTGTGTGGACAGAATTACTAGAGGCGGTGATATGTGTGTTTTATGTTGGAGTTTTGTTCAAGTTATATTTTGAGATACAGTTTGATTTCTTTATAGGATATTATACGGATTAATATCATGAAAGTGTTTTTTCATTTTTGTTGTCTGATTGATTTTGTCTAGCGGCATATCAACACCTCTATGGGTTATTTAATGTCGAAATCTAAATATTTTTAACACAATTTTATGGCTTCAACTGAATATATTTTGAACGCATTTGTATGGGTTCAACTACAGATAACATGCTAATTTTACTATGAAGATGATTTGTTGCTAGTTTTACTATGAAGAAGATTTATTGCTAATTTGATTATGAAGAAGATTTGTTGCTAATTTGACTATGAAGATGATTTGTTGCTAATTTTACTATGAAGATGATTTGTTGCTAATTTGACGATGAACAAGATTTGTTGCTAATTTTACTATGAAGAAGATTTGTTGCTAATTTTACTATGAAGATGATTTGTTGCTAATTTTACTATGAAGATGATTTGTTGCTAATTTGATTATGAAGAAGATTTGTTGCTAATTTGACTATGAAGATGATTTGTTGCTAATTTTACTATGAAGATGATTTGTTGCTAATTTGGCGATGAACAAGATTTGTTGCTAATTTGACTATGAAGAAGATTTGTTACTAATTTGACTATGAAGATGATTTGTTACTAATTTGACTATGGAGAAGATTTGTTGCTAATTTGACTATGAAGATGATTTGTTGCTAATTTTACTATGAAGCAGATTTGTTGCTAATTTTACTATAAAGAAGATTTGTTGCTAATTTTACTATGAAGAAGATTTGTTGCTAATTTGATTATGAAGAAGATGTGTTGCTAATTTGACTATGGAGAAGATTTGTTGCTAATTTGACTATGAAGATGATTTGTTGCTAATTTTACTATGAAGATGATTTGTTGCTAATTTGGCGATGAACAAGATTTGTTGCTAATTTGACTATGAAGATTTGTTACTAATTTGACTATGAAGATGATTTGTTACTAATTTGACTATGGAGAAGATTTGTTGCTAATTTGACTATGAAGATGATTTGTTGCTAATTTTACTATGAAGCAGATTTGTTGCTAATTTTACTATAAAGAAGATTTGTTGCTAATTTTACTATGAAGAAGATTTGTTGCTAATTTGATTATGAAGAAGATGTGTTGCTAATTTGACTATGGAGAAGATTTGTTGCTAATTTGACTATGAAGATGATTTGTTGCTAATTTTACTATGAAGAAGATTTGTTGCTAATTTTACTATGAAGAAGATTTTGTTGCTAATTTTACTATGAAGATGATTTGTTGCTAGTTTTACTACGAAGAAGATTTGTTGCTAATTTGACTATGAAGATGATTTCTACTCCCCTGAAAACCTCAAATCTCCGAGGCGGTGATGTGTGTGCATATGGCGTAGTTTTCTTTTTTTGAAGTTATATTTTGGAATACAGTTTGATTTCTGTAAGAAATTGAAGGATATTATATGGATTAATGTCATCAAAGAGTTCTTTCATTTAGGTTGATTTTGTTTAGCGACATACCAACATCCTTATGGGTCACTTAATACCAAAATTTAATTTTCTTGGGAGCTTGGAAGTAATAAAAATCATATATGTTATTCTGCTTTCACAATTGAATACATGGTAGATGATACACAGCTTTTGTGCATATAAATGTTTGTGTGGATATAATTACTAGAGGCGTTGATATGTGTGTTTTATTTTGTAGTTTTGTTGAAGTTATATTTTGGAATACAGTTTGATTTCTTTAAGAAATCTTAGCACATTATATCGATTAATGTCATGAAAGAATTCTTTCAAGTTGCTTGTTTGGTTGGTAATCTTACAATAAATACATATTCTTGGTAATTCGTTTTATATAAACATTTATTACTTGTATTTTTACAATAAAGATGTATTTTATACTTTCATAAGGTTTTAGTTTTGTTTGATGGTTCACGATTTTCCCAAAGCTGAGACCCTAACAGGTACTACCACCCTGGGTCTGGATAGACCTCGGGACATCTCCTATCAAGAGATGGTTCAATGCTCATGAAAAACCTCCAATCTCCCGATCAGATGCCTTGCTGCCGGATGTAGTTTATCGTCATACCCAGGACTACCGAAGAATCTGGATTTCATAATAATAGGAATTCTTACTACGAAGTTCCATTTAGCTCTGTGGTTTTGATCACATTTTCCGAGGTAGATTTGTAAAACCAGTTCATTCCTTTATAAGATGACAAAATAATTTTCTGTAAAATATATTGTTGGTAATTCCACTATAAAATGTATTTGAATTCTTCAAGAAATTGTAGTGTTGGTTGTGTGGTTGATTTTGTTTACCGGCATATCTACCTCTACAGTTGCTTTAATGCTGGAATGTAAATATTTTGAAGAACATTTTATGTCTTCATCTACACATGAAATATATTGCGGGTCATTTTGCTATAAAACATATTGCTGGTATTTTTACTAAAACAAATGTATTCCTACCCTTTCATAGAATTGTTTTTGCTTGAGGTGCTTCCCTATTTGCTCTTAGCTGGGACCCTAACAGGTGCTACAACCCCGGGTCAGGATGGACCTGTGGAATAACAGCAATTAAGAGGTGGTTCCATGCTCCTCAAAACCTTCAATCTTCCGATCAGAGGCCTTGCTGCCGGATGCAGTTTATCGTCATACCTATGACTACCGAAGTTCCTGGATTTCATAACAATAGGAATTGTTACTACGAAGTTCCCCTTTTAGCTCTATGGTTTTTTTCACATTTTCCGATGTACATTTGGGAAACCAGTTCATTCCTTTATAAGATGGCAAAATAATTTTCTATATTAAAAATGCTTTTAAATACCAAATTTGTCAACATGTGGGACAACGTTTTAAACATTGTGAATGGCCAAAACGTTGTGATATCAACAACAAAGATGAGGACAATAGTCTGCATGCAAATTTCGGAAATAATGTAGACTTTTTTTCTAATAAAATAAACGAAAATATCAACGTCCCTGAAATACAACATCCAGTTTGCTGACGATATGAAGCGCTTCTCTATCTCCAAGTGTTGGACATCGGTTGAGGAAAGACCTTTGACCTTACTTCCGCTGCACCAGTGTGTGAACGGGAATCGGAACTGGTGATAGCATAAACGGGAAATGCATCCGATGGCTAAAATAAACATGGGCGCACAGTTGTCATGAACGGAAAAAATGCCTGCTTGTGAGGGCGCATGCACGAAGAGGTGTGGCCACACTGGGTTGTGTAATGGACATACCGGAAGAAGGCGTAGCCACGTGAAATGACATTGCCTTGATACTTTCGAGATGCGGGCATATCGCAGAGTCTGGAGAGTGCAAAGGACAACGAGACGTACTAATAAGTGGTTGATAGATACCCCTAGAACGATTGGCCGCAAAGACTTCACAGGTATCCTGCTTGATGGTCAGTAGATAGAAGATGCGAGTCATGGGCACTGACCAAGAGTGAAATGACATTGGATTGATGCTTTCGAGGTGCGGGTATATAACAGATTATTGAGAGCGCAATGAACAGTGATACAACTAATAAGTGGGTGATAGATACCTCAAAAACGATGTACGTATTGAGATGGCATGAGGAAGTTACGTTATTTGGGTCCTATTATGTCATGATGGGGGTTCGATAAGGATATTCTGCTGGGCTTAGAGGAGAGCAAGCTGCGCTAGGGAAGACCACCAATATCTTAAGTTTGACGATAAAGCTCTGATATAACCTCAAAATACCATTTTTGGTGTTTTTTCTCTTGTAAATATATAGCAGAGCGGTAGGCACCCGGTACTTACCAGAGCGATATAAGTAACCAACCAATTTCCCAGAATCTTTAGTAATGAATTTATTTTCAAAATCGGTATCACCCCAAGCAAGACTGCACAGCCATTAGTACGCAAGAGTTTACAAGGGGTTTAGGGTGTGGTCGAATTAAGAACAGAAACATTAGTACTGAGATCAAAGCGAAAAGAGCAATCAGCGGGGGACAGTTGATAGCGATTAAAATTACATTTAAATTTTTGCAGATTGAAATTAGCTGGAATGCAGTTCCACAAGCGAGAAGTGCGAGATAAGTAACTCTTAGCAGAGAGGTTAGAGCTACATTAAACTAACTCAACTGTAAATTGATGAGATCTAGACGCTTAACTTTAAGCATAGCTAGCCACTGACCGTAGCATACTACAAAACAACGCATTCTTACTTATCTTTCTCGCTACATTCACCGTAATGCCTCTGGTCTTTATAAAAGTCCTAACTAGTCCCCATATGTACAATTCATTGTTTGTGGGGGAGGGGAATAAAACAACAAATTAATAACTAGCTCCATTGAGTATTTACAATATGAAAACTAAAATATTTACAAGAAATCAAATCAAATAATCTTAGTAATAAAATTTATGCGCTTTCCTGTACTCTTCAAGTTAGCCAAAGGTACCATGAGAATGTAGATCCACTAGGTAATAAGTTCTTCAAAAGCATTACCTGTGTATAGTACAACCGGTTACAGAAAATGCAGGATTTTTAACCTCTTCAACAAAAAAATACTTGTGTATAGAACAATTCCCGATTTTTAACGTAAAAAAACTGAACGTAAAATTTAGCCCTATTCTCATGTATATACGATATATTAGACTCAAATATGAACACGAGCAATGTTTACATATAGACTCAGGTATTAAATAGACCAGTTTTTAACTAAGGGCTCAAGTATAAACTCGACAGTTTTTTAGCTATAGATTTAAATAAAAAACAAGCAATGCTTTATATATTGACTCAAGTAATTTTTTTACACTTTACAAGGGTTACGTTAGGGGGTCATTTGTGTGTACAAGTGTGGAAGACAAATGTTAACCTTAGTCATGAATAGTTGAAAATTGTAGTGATTGGGGAAACATCCTCTTGGGAGTCGGTTCCACGGTGCAGTGGTTCGCGGGAAGAAGCTACTAGAGTGGAACTTACTTCTCCCCGATGGGACCTGGGGGGAATGTGGGTGTTTTGCTACTATGTAAATGGCATGGTGTGTTCTTGCCGTGAAGGTTTACTCCGGCTGGACCAGGGAATGTAGTGCGTCCGATTACTTTCCGTGGAAGTAGCAGTAGATCAGCATGGGAGAGAGGTTGAAGATTGGAGAATAATTCATCACCCACAGGGTCTCTGAGACGCTTTTGAGCAATATCAAAGCTGGAAATTGAAATCTGGGCAGCTCCCGTCCAAATATTACAACAGTACTTCATTTTGACTGAAAAGAGGTTTTTTTCTTTTTAAACGTAAGATTCACTCCTTACAACGCCCAAGAGACACTCCATGTAGAGAGCTCCATTAGAAGGACATTTATGCATATAGGAGTGGAAGATAAAGGTTAACTCTAGTCCTGAACAGGTTAAGATCCTAGTGATCGGGGGAAAATCCTGTTAGGAGTCAGTTCCACAGTGCAGTGTTTCGCGGGATTAAGCTGCTCGAATGTAACTTACATTTCATCGATGGAATACGGTGGGAATGTGGCTGATTTGCTACTGTGTAAGTGGCATGGCAGGTCCTAGCCGTGAAGGTCTGCCTTGGCGGGACCAGAGAATGTAGTTCGTCCGGGCACTTTCAGTGAAAGTAGCAGTAGAGATGCAAGAGGCTGGCCAAATGCCTCCTGTGTGGCAGAGTTTGAAAAGTGGAGAATAATCCGCCTCCGAGCCCTTGTACCTACAAGGGCTCGGAAACTCTCTTCAACTTCGGCTGGAGAGTGAGGTCTAGGCAGCCCCCACCAAAAAATGACAACAGTACTCCATTTACTTCACGTATAAAGGAGACAACAGACTTAAATGTAAACTCTACGAATGTTTACGTATAGATTCACGTATAAAGAAGACAACAGTCTCAAGTATAAACTCCACGAATGTTTACCCATAGATTCACGTATAAAGAAGACAACAGTCTCAAGTATAAACTCCATGAATGATTACCTATGGATTCATGTATAACGAAGACAATAGTCTCAAGTATAAACTCCACGAATGTTTACCTATAGATCGAAATATACTTTAAAGATGGACATTAAATAAGATTAGGACAGTCGATAAGTCGTGGTACCTAACATCCCAGCCCATCCCAACCCAGCACAGCGAAGCGAAACATTTCTAGGCGAACTCAGAGTTCAACTGTTCACGTAAGTGGTATTTGTTTACGATTACGATTTCTGAATAAACCAGAACGTCAGAGGCAGCCTGATGTCCGTATCAACTGTGGGTCCGCTACGTAAGAAGCTGTCAATTCCACGAAAGATGCGGACGTATCAGGGAGCACAAGAGAAAAATGCCGGCGGCCACTGATGCACGGAATTCGATGCATTTCTGAATAGGAGTGTTTCCATGGCAATAAATGCAACTAAAACACACGTGCCCGTTACTTTACGTAGAATGGAACAGGTAGATTTTGAAACCCTGACATTGCACTAAGTATGAAAGTTGGGATTGACATTGTAAATAAAGACTTAATATATTCTTTTCAAAATTTTACCATTTTTTTTTAGATGTATGTTTAGGTTGAAAATCGTAGCGTTGCAATTTCGTTCCGGTTGTCAGCGAAAGCCTTATAGCACAGCTTTATAAAATTTATAACTTACTGAAGCTTTACAAATTCTGTATAGACAAGATACCTGGCAAAATCACATTATTACTAAATTATTGTGTCATCAAATAAAACCTTCATTTACTTCAAAGGAACAATTTATGACGACGTAATACATTATTTTGTGCTTTACTTTTAGTGTGATTTTCAATAAACAAAAGCAAATTTAAAGCATTTTGTCTTATAATTTGCGCCCAACATTATTATGGTGTTATATACATTTTTATCTAGTTTTAGTTTACATTAATTACTAGCAGCATGGCCCGGCGTTGCCCGGGCTTGATTCAAAAATCGTACGACTCATACAGCAATCGCTATCACTTGACTTAAAATATTTTTACCTTCCTTGCCTTTAAAGGAGCGCCCTTTGCCGTGCTGATGTTGCTACATGCCTTACTTCTCAGACTGGAATTTTTTCTAAGCTCTATACTAAACATTAAATCTGTTACGAAAAAAGAACTAAACAAAATGAACACAAAACGATCAGCTTTAAAAAAGGACTTGTAACTGGAAAAAACGAATGAAAAAAGAATGTTAACAACAAATACTTTTTCACATCCAACCCAGTTCTGCGGAATCAGAATCAACGTTGAGTTTAAGCAAGCTAATGAGCCAATTGGAGTAAAGTGCCATGCAGATCTAAATTTTTCCCACATGTGACGAATGCAGCTATCGATTTTTTTGCATGCTAGTTAACATTCGTGTCAGTCAGCTGTTGGCTCTCACGCTGGCCAATAGAATCTTCCTGCCTATTCGTGGCAGCCAGCTATAGGCTCTCACTCTGGCCAGTAGAAAATGGCCACAAACTACATGAAAACTGCCGTTGAAGCATGAAAATATCGATTATTTCCACTATCAATGGGAGTTGGGAAATGCAAAGTCGTTCTTGGCCTTTCCCGCTAACTTGGAGCATGTGCATGTAAATTTTGGGGAAAATCCGTCGAAAATTGCGGCCGTGCATTCGTTACACACACACACACACACACACACACACACACACATCCTGCCTTTTATAGATAGAGATATTTTGGCCGATATAGGCAGAGCCGGTGCATACTAACTCTGAAACCCCGACTGGTAAGCCTGATTGGGCGCCCTGGGCAGTGCTTTGTGACACTTGCTATCTTAACAACATTTGATTTTTTTTCTACCTACATTTAAATACGTTACACTTTAAACTGACTGATTACCACATGTTAAATTTCTTTTTTTACTTTTTTATATAATTTTATTGAACAAAGTAACTAATAATAACAAAACAAAAGTCATTGAAACAAAGCAACTTCAGTCGACCACTGATGACAATTCCAGAACAACGTAACTATAAACAATTTTTTCTATCCTCTGCCAGCCGCTATGATGGAGAAAGCATTACCTCGAACCGTCGCCAGTGAGACACGCTGCAAGAGCCACTCCATTTCGCGAGGCTCGTTCCTTAGTCGAGACGCAATCGCGCCAATCCTCCGAAGGAACACCATCGAACGAGGGCCAATAACCCCTGAAGTCTCCACTGTCACAGGAGTAAAAACAAAATCAATCAGCAAGAGAAGAATATTTAGCTATTTTTTTTTTATCTCTGCGTCTCGGGCGACGGACCCCGGCTCAACCGCGGACCTGATCAAATTACCGGCCGAAAATATATTCGCACAGGTCGCATCCCAAATCAACGACTTACCCATTTTAAAAGGGAAGATGGTAATGCCATCCGGCCGCTTTCCATCGCCACGGTCGAGGCCTACGGGTTCGATTTGGGAAGGGAAACTGACTAATTAAAGGATAACAAATTTTCGGGGGTATTTTAACGTTATTCTCATGACTCGTCATTTTCCGTCTGAATCCGTGAATGTTTTGCTCATGCGTAAAAACACGAAATAAAATTCACTATTTTTCAGCCCTAACGTTGAATGCGTTAAAATTATTTAACTTTCTAACAATAAAAATCTCAACTCGATTTTAAAATTTGCCGCAAAACATTGTTCATTTACTTAAAATGGAACGATCTATTTATGACAGGTCTCTAATTTGGATTTATTTTCAAGTTTTCTTCTCGAACTGTTCCCCTATATTGTACATGATTCATTATTATACATGATTAGTTCATAAAAAAATTTGCATTTTATATGTGTTGAAACTTGACTAATGCCTGGAATAATAATGCAACACAAAATGTACTTAGAACAAAATGTATTGAAACGAGAAAGTGTACACAATATTTACATATAGTCTTTTGTGAAAATTTCTCAAATTTAACTTTTAGAGAAGACAATATTTGTAAATAAATGACAATAAGAAAACAGTAATTGCTGACGCGTTTCGTCCAATGCGGACTTTTTCAAAGCAAGAAACGAAATGAATTTAATTAAAGAAAGAAAATTAATAAAAACAAAAAACAGTGTGTTCTTAGCAACAGGAATGTAGGGGACGCTATTTTCATATTGTTAACTGAAAATAACGTCAGTTAATGTCACGTGTGGAGAATATTTCATTAATCTTTGTTGATGGATTCAACCATTTTCTTTTGATTTTAATATGTTCTTGTGTACATTTGTTTGTGAGAGCAGTAATTTTGTTAGAAAAGGTGAAATAGGGAAAAAAACCTGGGCGTAGATTAATATTTGGGTATTGTTCGATTGCGGCACTCTCTAGGATTTTCCTTCTGAGTCTTTTGTATATTCCTGGGAAGACCGTTCCTGGAGAATGTGTTGACTAAGTCGCAGTCGGGCAGAGTCTCTAGTTGAATCTCTTGATTCGCCTCCCTGTCTTCCCGGTACCAACCATATTTATATAGTCGGTACTCCACTATGCAAATTAGGTAGATCCTACCACAACAATATGTATACTGCCTATTTCAATTTTCGTAAGGTGGTATTCATATGTACTACATGAGGGGTCATATCATGTATTTTACAGAGGCACGATACCCTTGCACTGGCTCTAGGTCTTCCAAAAATTAGCAATTACAAAGAAAATTGTTGTTTTTTTATTTATTTGATTTTTTACGGCTTACCAACCCTTTTAAGTTTATTTAAAGCCGCAAAATATTTTGCATTGTACGAATGTTTTGGGGAAACTAATGATTTTCCGATACATGTCCTACTATTTAACCCATAGCTGGAAGGAAAAGAAGCAGATTCATACCTTTCCCAATTACACGTAAATGAATATAACGAACCTGACTGGAATTCGAACTCAGCACTTCGATTTCTCATCTCGAGTCGTTAACCATTACACCACCTGTATATGAATACTCACAGCAACTGATATTCCTGAGCGGTCACCCATCTATGTACTGACTAAGCTCGACGTTGCTTAAATTCTGTTATCGGAGGGGAACCAGTGTTTTAACTTGATATGGACGTAAACCCATTACGCCATCATCATATGCAAGCTTACAGCAACTGGTATTCCTAAGCGGTCACCCATCTAGGTACTGGCCAGGCTCGACGTTTCTTAACTTCGGTGATCATACGGGAACCTCGGTTTCAACTTGATATGGCCGTAAGCACATTATATCTTCCTCACATCCAAGCTTACAGCAAATGGTATTCGCAAGCGGTCACCCATCTAGGTACTGGCCAGGCTCGACGTTGCTTAAATTCGGTGATCGTACGGGAACTGCTGTTTCAACTTATGGCCAAAAGCACATTGCACAATCCTCGTGTCCAAACTTACAGCATCTGGTATTTTTAAGCTGTCACCCATCTTGCTACTGGCCAAACTCGGCGTTGTTTAACTTTGTTGATCATACGGGAGTCGGTGTTTCAACTTGACATGCCCATAAGACAATTATGCAATGCTCCTATTCAAGCTTACAGCATCTAGTATTTCCAAGCGGTCACCTATCTAGGTACTGGCCAGGATCGACGTTGCTTAACTTCGGCGATAGGATGAGATGCGATGTTTCAATCTGATATGCCCATAAGCACAGAAGAGGTTTTGGGTTCAAGGTTGTATTTTCTAACCTCATGGAAAAATCTTTCTCATTTGTGCGAACATTATTATTCACGTCATGTGACGATGACGCAATCAACATTCATTTCGTTTTGTTAAAATCCCGACGGCTACTAAGCAGACGTGCAACAGGAAAATACTTCAATATAATAAAAGAAAATATTACCATCTTTGGGGGAATAAAAAACAAGTTCTGTTAAAACGCGGAAAACATACACCAGAACAAAATGTAATGGAATAAAAAAAAGAAAAAAAAAGACGAGACCAAAAAGAAAAGAATTCACAGTGTGTCTATGTTACGATATATTCCAAATTTATATGCCCCAAATTTAATTTCGAATTTTCTGAAGAGAGGGAAATTAGCTTCGAGCAGTTTTCTGCAATAATTATTTGCTTTTTTTTATTCTTTTCTTTGCGTTTGCCAAAATGAATGACTACTTCTCGCTTTCGAAATAAATTTTTCAACATGTTTTTTTTCCAGCAAAAATATTTGAAAATGTAAAATTTTTTTCTGCTTAAAACACTTTTCAATAAACAGCTCTTTTCCATTTTGCAACATGGAGGTTGAGTCAGTCTTTGTCAATGGCTTACTTGCCAATCATATTCACAAACATATCCACATTCTTTCTCTCTCTCTCTTTCTCTCTCTCTCTTTCTCTCACCCACCATATATATATATATATATATATATATATATATATATATATATATATATATATATATATATATTCTTTATACGTTATTTTTGTAGATACAATTATTTAAATGTTCTGTTTATAATAAACAGTATTAATTACATTTACCAGGCTGAATATCCGAGAAATTTCGTAGTATATTTCATAATATATATATATATATATATATATATATATATATATATATATACACATATATGTGTGTGTGTGTGTGTGTGTATATATATATATATATATATATATACAAACATATATATATGTGTGTGTGTGTATATATATATATATATGTATATATATATATACACACACACACACACACACACACATATATATATATATATATATATATATATATATATATATATACAAGGTAACCAAAAAAGTTCTGTCCGTTTATAAAGGAAAAAAAGAAAACGCTTTACAGTATGTGTAACTTATATTTAGTCTTCGAAGTAATCGTCATCGGCATCCAGCACCATCTGCCAATGTGTCTCCAGCTGTTCAATGCCCTTGCGGTAGAACTCGGGGAGGGGGGGCAAAGAAGTCCGTGAGAGCTTTGCCCAAGTCTGCTTCATTGATGAAGGATTTCCCACGAAGATGATTATCCAGGGAGTGGAAGAGGTGGTAATCGGATGGCGCAAGTTCAGGTGAATAAGGTGGATGGCACAAAGTCTCCCACCCAAGTTGCTGTATGGTATCCCTGACCACTAGCGCGACATGCGGCCTTGCGTTGTCATGGAGGAAAAGCACACCTTTGCGATTCACCAGTGCTGGATCCTCCTGGCGCAATGCCTGTTGCACACGTTTCAATTGCTGCGAGTATAGGTCTCCAGCGACCGTGTGGCCCGTTGGTAGCAGTTCATAATGAACCACCTGACGACCTGTCCACCAGACACAAAGCATAATCTTGCGTGGGTGCATAGGCGGTCTTGCGGTGTGAGAGACAGCATCCAGAGGAGACAACTAATGTCTAGAACGCTTGGAAGGTTCGTACAGAACCCACTTTTCATCACTGGTAAGCACTCTATTGAATAAGGATGTGGTACGGTGGCGAAAAAGCAGCGATACACAGGGTGCCACTCGTTGTACATTGCGGAACCCACTTGCTCAGTTTGTACGTCTTACCTAGGCGGTGCAAGTGAAGTCTAACTGTTTCATCGGAAACGTTGAACTCTCTTGCAAGTTCACCACACGTGAGACTACTGTCCTCTTCAATGGCCGCCTTCAGGACTCCGTCATTCAAGACCAGTGGTCGTCCACTGCGAGGTTCACCATGGAGAGACAAATCTCCCGACTTGAATTTTCGAAACCAACGCTTTGCAGTACGTTCATCCACAGCACTATCCCCAAACGCTTGACATATGCGGCGACTTGATGCAGCTGCTGATAAGACCACTTTGAAGTCATAAAGCAAACAGCCCCGAACGAGATCTCTAGACACTTCCATCCTTCTCACAGCTGTCCGGCTTATAACTGATGGCCGGGCACGGTGCGCGTGTTTTTTTGTAACGTCTGATATTCCTACTTCCGGCTGTCCGAATTTGAAAACAATTGCTACACGCATTCCCTATATATTTCAACTTCATTCAATGACTAATCAAAAAACGGACAGAACTTTTTTGGTTACCTTGTATTTAATTTAAAGAAAAACAGACGACTTTAAGGCTCCATGTATAATAATTTATTTTACCAGAGAATTTAATTTTTCTCTGGATTTTATTTATGATTGTCATTACAATGTGACATTAGTTGTCAACCTTAAATATTTAACGATGTGATAATGAAGTTTCTAGAGATATTTTATTGCCGCAGATCTCACGATGTGCTTATACAAGCATTAAGATTCATCAGTATATTAAAATAGGAAAACCGTGAAATTTCACGAGGTTTTCGAGTAATAACAATTCATTTTAGACATTTTATAAGCTACGAAAAAGACCCTAGTATTCACCAAGGAAAATTTTAATTTAAACGCAGAAGATAGGGATATTAGTCTCAAGAAACAAGATCAAATGAGTTAATTAGATGTCGCATCAAATTTGAAACGAGGAAATGCGTCGTTGTTTCGTCAAATATTTGCGTATAGACAGAATATTTTCTCTTTGTGTAAAGCGCGTTCAAATCCCTTACTTGCCTAGCGACCATTTGTTGGAAAATCTGGTGGTGACACGTGCGGTTTGACGAAACGAAGATAAGTTGCTATCGCACTCTCTCTATGATGTGGAGTGGACAGTGTTGCCTATAGCGAAAAGCGCGCAAAAGACGTGAGCAGAGAGAAAGCGGCAGGGGTATAAAGGAATGGGCGTGTCGTTTGAGAAGATTTAGGCACGTCTTCCAAGCTTTCACTGAACAACAGTCATCAGGTTACGACCTTCTTGTTCCAAGAACGGAATGCTTCAAGGAAGAGAAGATGAAAAGAAATTTAGGATTCGCTATTATTGTCATATGAATGATAGTCTGATGATCATTTTGGAGAAGGCACCATAGAGATACACTCACACAAGATACACTTTCGCCATCCATGATTCGAAAATAGTCTGTTCCAATGAAAAGCTTCTTCAGACGTAAAGTTGTAAAGCGAAGAAACAATTAACATAAATTATATAGAAAAATATTTTTTAGCGTTCCCGGTAATAGCCAAGAAAATTATGCGTTCGGTCAGTTCCCCATGAAAGAAAAAACAATGTTTCTTTCTTTGTTTCTTTTGAGCGGGGATGTCTACAAACCTCACACAAAATAGTACAAAAATATTTCATCTAATAAGAAACGAAGTTGAAAATAAATGCTAGTCAAAAATTAGTAATAATGGCTGAAACGTTTCATCTAATAAAATGAAGACGAAAGTAAACGCTAGTCAAAAATAAATAACAATGGCTAGAATTCTTCATCCAATAAAAATAAAAGTGAAAGTAAATGCTAGAGAAAAAATAATAATAATGGCTGAAATGAGTCATCTAATAAAAATGAAGATGAAAGTGAATGCCAGTCAAAAATTAATAATAATGGCTGAAATTTTTCATCTAATAAAATTGAAGACGAAAGTAAATGCTAGTCAAAAATTAATAATAATGGCTGAAATGATGCATCTAATAAAATTAGAATAAAATGTTTCATATAGATAAGACGAACGTAAATAAATAAAATGTTTCATATAGATAAGACGAACGTAAATAAATAAAATGTTTCATATAGATAAGACGAACGGAAATAAATAAAATGTTTCATATAGATAAGACGAACGTAAATAAATAAAATGTTTCATATAGATAAGACGAACGTAAATAAATAAAATGTTTCATATAGATAAGACGAACGTAAATAAATAAAATGTTTCATATAGATAAGACGAACGTAAATAAATAAAATGTTTCATATAGATAAGACGAACGTAAATAAATAAAATGTTTCATATAGATAAGACGAACGTAAATAAATAAAATGTTTCATATAGATAAGACGAACGTAAATAAATAAAATGTTTCATATAGATAAGACGAACGTAAATAAATAAAATGTTTCATATAGATAAGACGAACGGAAATAAATAAAATGTTTCATATAGATAAGACGAACGTAAATAAATAAAATGTTTCATATAGATAAGACGAACGTAAATAAATAAAATGTTTCATATAGATAAGACGAACGTAAATAAATAAAATGTTTCATATAGATAAGACGAACGTAAATAAATAAAATGTTTCATATAGATAAGACGAACGGAAATAAATAAAATGTTTCATATAGATAAGACGAACGTAAATAAATAAAATATTTCATATAGATAAGACGAACGTAAATAAATAAAATGTTTCATATAGATAAGACGAACGTAAATAAATAAAATGTTTCATATAGATAAGACGAACGTAAATGCTAATCAAAAATTAATGATAATAACTGTAATGTTTCATATAATAAAGATGAAGACGAAAGTAAATACTAGTAAAAATTAATAATAATGGCTGACAACAATTTGTCTCATAAAAAATGAAGATGAAAGTAAATGCTAATCAAGATTAATAATAACGATTGACAATGCTTCATCTAAATGTATGAAGTAAAATTAAATTCTACTAAAATATTAATAATAATGCCTGACAATGCTTCATCTAATAAATAATGAAGATGGAAGTAAATACTTGTCAAAATTTAATCATGGCTAACAATGCTTTATCATAATGAAAATTAAAATATTACAATTCCCTTACAATAAGAATTGTAGACGTACATTACTTATTTACTTAGAAAAGTGGCTTCAATTTCTCAACGCTTTTCTTTCTAACTTCCCCCTGTACAAGACACAAGAGCCACTTAATGTAGAGTTTTACTAAAGGTGGCTGTTGTAAGAGCAGTAAGTATATAAGAGACACAGTTTATGAGGATATGTAGCAAAGGTAACGGTTATCTGTAGACTTAAATAGGTTAATATTGTAGTGGCCGAGAAAGCATCTTCATTAGAGTCGGTTGCGCAATGTAGCGTTTCCTGGAGAGAAGCTGTTCGTGTGGAACCTCCTCCTTATTAATTGAATATGAAGGAAAATTTGGATTGTTTGTTTTAGAGTAGGCGGCCTGGCGGTCTTTCCTGTGGGGTTAAGAGTTGGTAGAATCAAAGAATGAAGCTCGTCGGAACATTTTCCATAGAAATTGCCAATTCGAAAATATTTCCTCTAATAAGGTCCTCCCCTTTGAAATACGTGGCTGATACGCCCTACGGGAGAAGAGATAAGAGCTGTTTTTTACTTTATTCTGTGTGTGCGTGTGGCGTCGTCATGACACAGGAAAATCGTAATGACTATATTTAAGAATTGAATTTAGAAAAAAATGTAACATCGCTAATATTAGGTTTCCTTCCTTTGATATTGTATCTGGCTAATGGCTAACCGAATATCAAAAAGCTCTCGAGAAATCTTTCTGGTCAATTCTTCAAGACACTAACCCTTGACCTTTATTCACTCAAACGGAAACAAGAAAGGTTAAACGAAAAAAAATGTTTTTTAAAAATATTTTTAACGGCGACATTTAAATATTTTCCGTGTTGCTAACCGGTAATCTGCTCGCATCTCCAAAGATCACACTTTCTTTCTCTCTCTCTCTCTCTCTCTCTCTCTCTCTCTCTCTCTCTCTCTCTCTCTCTCTCTCTCTCTCTCTCTCTCTCTCACACTCTCTTCTCTTTCTTTCTTTCTTTCTTCTCTCTCTCTCTCACTCTCTTTCTTTCTCTCTCTCATTCTCTTTCTTTCTCTCTCTCTCTCTCACACTCTCTTTCTTTCTTTCTATCTCTCTCTCACTCTCTTTCTTTCTCTCTCTCAATCTCTTTCTTTCTCTCTCTCTCTCTCACACTCTCTTTCTTTCTTTCTTTCTATCTCTCTCTCACTCTCTTTCTTTCTCTCTCTCACTCTCTTTCTTTCTTTCTATCTCTCTCTCTCACATTCTCTTTCTTTCTTTCTATCTCTCTCTTTCTTTCTATCTGTCTCTTTCACTCTCTTTCTTTCTTTCTCTCTCTCACTCTCTTTATTTCTCTCTCTCTCTTTCTCTGTCTCTGTATCTCTCTCTCTCTGTCTTTATCACTCTCTATATGTGTGCGATTCTCTCTATCATTCTGTTTTTCTCTCTTTCTATCTCTCTTCTTTTATGTCGCTCTCTTTCCCTCTCTCTGCCTTTCTTTCTCTCTCTATTTATCAATGTGTGCCTATCCGTAAATTTCTGTCTGTCTGTCTGTCTGTCTGTCTGTCTGTCTGTCTGTC
>OZ038516.1:7242824-7327907 GCA_964036315.1 Acanthosepion esculentum | reverse complement strand
TATCTCATGTTGCGCATGCGTGCTCGCCGTGAGTTATTACATTGCCTCTTTAAATTACTCTGACGTCGTTCAGGTATTCGCTGTCCACAAAATACGTCACGTAACAGGATCGGATCACTTGAATGGTTTCCAGAAAGGTCTGGTTTGTTTAATTTCGGACAGTATAGATGGAATGACCGTTAGCCCAGCGGTCATCTAGATTTTGCCCATTACACTTCGTAATCGGTGACAGACTATCAAATATGGCGCATTGTGTTTACAAATATTGATTGCTTGAGGCAAAGGATGCAAGATAGAATGGATTCCTTTTAATATGCAGCTTCGGTTTTCAGGAATCTGGACAGTATTAGCAGATGCTGTTAGGAATATAGTTTCAAAAAGATAAAGGCTTATTTCCTTCTTGTGGTATTAATAAATTACATTTAATATGAGGTTTGGTAAAAAAAAATGTATAGTAATAAAATCTTTTAGTAAATAAACTTTCGGATATTCGTGATATAATGGTTGCAAGATAAATTACCACTTAACAGTGAATTCGATTTTCACGAGGTGCCTATTACAATCGTTTTTGTGTTATATCTAAGCTACAATTAGAAAATCAGTATCCATTCATTTGACTTGGAGGCATAAGTTTTTTTCCTTCTTCCCCGTCAGTTTTTCTATCACTATTTCCATCTTCATATATATATATATATATATATATATATATATATATATATATATATATATATATATATATATATTACATGAATCAATCATACAAAGAGTAGATTAGTAAAGTTAATGATATAAAATGGCAAAAAACTTCTTCGCAAACAATCTTTTTAAAGTTGCATTAACCTACAAATCACTCGATGAATGTTATGATCCTTGTTTTTAATAACTACAAGCTGTATAAGGTCTTTTTTTAATCTGCAAGTACTTTCAACTCTACATATAGTCATCCTCAGGCATGGAAATTATTTTTATTTTAGTAAATCCAAGTACAGACACGAAAGATTAAATCCGAATCGAAATATGTTTTTTTTAGAAATGTGTTATTGTTAAAGTTACAGACTTTTGGAGCGTGCAGTCGCAACGCTAAGGTTGAATTTTTTTTAAATTAAGAGAGTGTGTTTTTTTTACAAATATGTTAATTTGAGAATTTTTTTTTTTTGTTGTAGCATCCGAGACAAAAAAATATATTAATTTGAAATTTTTTTTACCAAAAACAAAATAATTTGCAATATAAATTGAACTGCACCACATATTTGATTTAAAAGAACTGATCCGACGTGCAAACTTTCGGGATAACAACTGAGACATTTACTCTGTTTATTGAACTATTTAGTTCATGCCACATTGACTGATAAACTCCTACAAAAAAATAATTCTCAAATTGGCATATTAGTAAAAAAAATATCTCACTCTCTTAAATTTAAAAACAATAATTCAGTCTTACAGTTGCGACTGCACGCTCCAAAAGTTTGTACTCGTTATCAATAAAAAAAAACATATTTCGATTTGCATTATATTTTTTCGTCTTTGATGCTACCTGAATTTTACCAAAATCAAAATAATTTCCATACCTGAAGATGACTGAAGGTAGAGTTAAAAGTACTTGCGTATTTTAAAAAAGGCATTATACAGCTTATAATTTTAAAAATCAAGAACAAGGATCATAACATTCATCGAGTGATTAGTAGGTTAATGCATCTTTAAGATTTTGTTAGCGAAGGAATTTCACCATTTTATATCATTAACTTACTTTCAGTAATTTACTTGTTGTATGAAAGATTCATTGTAATATATCCGTTCTTTGATTGATTCTTCGTAGCCGAAAGGTCAAGCACGTCAGATCTAATGAAGGTTTCCCCTAAGGGAACCTTCAGGTTCAAATCCTGCTGGAGGACGCATATTTGTCGAATATTCAGGCCATTAAATGGACATAAATATACTGTTTAATAAATAAATAAAAGAAGAGAATTTACACAGATATACAGGGTTTGGACAAAATAATTGGAACAGGTGCAAATTCCACTCCTATATTTCAAAGACCTATTATATTAAGAACTTTAACTAAAACTTCGTAATTGCAGGTTATATCTATTGTAAATACGTTTATTTATCTAATTTACTGTCTTTGGCTTATTTATTTTTAGAATTTAGTCAAATTTAAGCTAAATGCGTGACCTCTCCGAGTTCTAAAATGGGCAAATTGTTGGAGCACGCATGGCAGGAGCCTCGATCAGTTAGGTTGCTAAACTGGTTTTTCAAGAGCTACCATATCAAGAACTATGACGCAATTCAAGAAACAGGGTCAAACCTCTAGCAATTCGGACCGGACTTGCAAACTTACTGACAGGAACCGAATGTGGCGAAAAATCATCAGACTACTGCGGTCAAAGTGACTGCTGAGTTGAATAATCATCTGAATAGTCCAGTTTCTTCTAAAACTATTTGTCGTGAGCTCCATAATCTGCATATCATGGAAGAGCCGCCCTAAGGAAACCTCTTCTCTTCACTCGCAACATTCGGAAGAGGTTGAAGTGGTGCAGAGATCACAATGCCTGGTCTGCAGGCCAATGGAAGCAAGTCATATTCTCAGACAAGTCCAGATTTTCTCTTTTCCCAACTTCTGGGTGAGTTTATGTGTGAAGGCAGCCCAAAGAAGCTTACAACCCTGACTGCCTTCTTCCAACAGTGAAGCATGGAGGTGGATCAGTGATAGTTTGGGCCGCTATATCGTGTAAATGTCTCGGTCCAGTAGTTGCACTGCGTGGTAGAATCAACAGCAAAGATTACGTGAACATTTTGGGTGATCATGTTCATCCAATGACCCAGACTTTATTCCCTGATGGTGACTGCATCTTCCAAGACGATAATGCTCCAATACATACCGCTTGAGTAGTTAAGAATTGGTATCAAGAGAATGAAAGTGAGCTAGAACACATGGAGTGGCCTGGTTGATTAAAATGTTCAGACACTATCTACCCGTCTATACAACAAACCAGCATAAATTTCTACACTTTAACAGCTGTCATTCCCTTAAATTAAAAAAAAAACTATCGTATACAGCTCATTTCTAAGAAATGACAGTAAGAAAGCAGTGAAAAAGTACTGAAATCTTACGTGAAACGTGTTAGACATCTTGTTACTTCAGGACATAAAGTTAGAAGGTTAGAGAGGGCGAAGATAATCTTAATTAAGAAGAAGAATAGTTAATTTATAATACCCTTGCTTTTCTTGTCTTCTACTCCTTCCTTGGTTGAGCCGATTGTGTATTGGATAATGGGTCGGATATATGTATATACAAGCTTAAAAGCTGCCATATCGGGTGGCAATAGTGCTAGTTCCTGCGGAGAGCTCTTGATTGGGCTTTCATCACAATAGTTAGGGAGGAGTAGATGTGAAGGCGGCCATGTTTTTTCCCGAATATGTGCTGCCAGCCTTTGATATCGAAGACTGAAGAATTACGGAACAGCTGCTGGTGGTATTGGCGATATAGTCAGATTCAGTAGAGTGTCTGACTCGTGAGTGTTAATCTTTAACGTTGTTTCATTGAACAGATTACGTACTGCGCTGGATTCTATATTCATAGACTATGGTGAACATGGTCAACACATTACTGCTGATGTGATGCTCTGAACTTTTAGCCTTGTGTCAGACTGTGTTTAGCATATTGGAGTCAACAGGAATGTCATTAATGCTGTATGAAACCTATCTTCGATGGAGCGCTGTGCTGTATCTTTTAAAGGTTATTTAAAGCCAGAAAACATTTTTAGATTTGATGAATTTTTTTTTTTGACATAATGATCTACTGATAAAAGATCTTCCATTTAACCCATAGCTGGGGGAGAAAATGTGGATGCAGGCCTTTCCCCAAGAGTATTTGCACGTAAGTAATTATAACAAACACGACTGGAATTCGAACTCAGCTCTCCGATTTACAATTCCAAGATATAATTTATGATACTACACACACACACATCCAAGCTTAGAGCACTGTATTTTCAATTGGTCACCCATTCAGGTACTGAGCAGTCTCGACATTGCTTAACTGCAATGATCGAACGAGAATCGGTGTTGCCACGTGATTTGGCCGTAAGCTAATTATAGCATCCGTACATAGCGTAGTATTCCAAAAAGGTCTCCCATCCGAATACGGACCAGTTTCGACGTTGCTTAACTGCAACGATCGAACGAAAATTGGTGTTTCTACGTAATTTGGCTGTAAGACAAATTATAGCACGTGCACATAATTTGGTATCCCTAAAAGGTTACCCATTCGGGTACCGACCAGGCTCGACATTGCTTAACTCAGTGATCATATATGAACCTGTATTTCAGCGTAGCATTGATGTAAGCCAATTATACTACCCTCATGTAGGAGTTTAAAGCACCTGGTATCCAAAGTGGTTACCCATCCTGGTACGGACCAGGCTGGACGATGCTTAACTTCGGTGGCCGTACGAGAACTGGTGTTTCAACCTGCTCTCTAGTAATAGTGTCTGAAACAAACGTTTACTTTCGCACCCCCACTGGCCTTGTTCCTTACACGACAGAATATACCTTGATAATTAACGCTCGTTACCTTATGTTTCACCTGCTTTTACGAAGGCGGTCAACTTTTCGCACAGTAAATACGTGCCTTTTGAAGGCCTGCAAACCGGCGATATTTCATTGTCCGATCATTTGATACCGAATGTCAGAAGACCAATCCCCCCCACCCCAGCTTCGGAAATACGATAGCCAGCACGAATTTGCCATGAAGGGCAAAAGTAACGCGACTTGGGGGTCAATGTAACTCACCTCTGCAACATTAAAACAGCCTTAAATATTTCATCTAATACCAGAAAATGACACATCGGGGTTAAGTGAACGATCTCTTAATTGATCGTGGTCAGGTGGTTTATAAGAGCGATTAAAATGGCGATGAAAATGGCGATTAAAACGGCTTATATTAAAATTATATTATATTAAAATTATAATTAAATTATATTAAATTATTATAAACTTAAATTCGATTACTAAATTATTATATAATCATATTAAATTATATTAAATTATATTAAATCATATTAAAATAGCTTATTATATTAAAATTATAATTATATTATAATTATATTAAATTATTATAAAATTAAATTAAGTTATTAAATTATTATATAATTATATTAAATTATATTATATTAAAATGATTTATTGTATTAAAATTATATTTTATTAAAATTATAATTAAATTATATTTAACTATATTAAATTATTATAAATTAAATTATTATATAATTGTATTAAATTATATGAAATTATATTAAAATGGTTTATATTAAAATTATATTATATTAAAATTATAATTAAATGTTATGTTAAAGGACTATAAAATTAAATTAAATTATTCTATAATTATATTAAATTATATTAATTATATTAAATTATATTAATTATATTAAATTATATTAATTATATTAAATTATATTAATTATATTAAATTATATTAATTATATTAAATTATATTAATTATATTAAATTATATTAATTATATTAAATTATATTAATTATATTAAATTATATTGTATAAAAATGGCTAATTTATTAAAATAATATATTAAATTATTATATAATTATATTAAAATATATTAATTTATATTATATTAAAATGGCTTATTATATTAAAATAATATTATATTAAAATTATAATTAGATTATATTTAATTATATTAAATTATTATAAATTAAATTATTATATATTTATATTAAATTATATTAAATGATATTAAAATGGTTTATTATATTAAAATGAAATTGTACAGTGATTAAAATGGCGATTATGCTCAGTTCAAAATGGCGATTATGTTTAAAACTAGAGATTCAATAAGACATAAACGTAAAATACCTTTGCCTGGTTCAAAGTTTAAGAGATATCGAGAAGGCTGAGATCTTTTCAACAATATCATATATATATATATATAAAGGAGAGTTTTGTATGTCCGTTATGCACAACCGCTTACTCTCCACTCTCGATAAAGTCCAAAAATCGTCACCGCGTCTCTGTCTTTGACGAGTTATTTCTCAACCTGAAACCACTTTCTCAGAGCCGAAAAGTCGCAAGCCTCATGCTACTCTATCGCTATTTCCATGGAATATCTTCAGATTAACTACATTCCTTAGTACCACCAGTTGTAACCTTCACGTCTAAGACCAGCTATACCACGCACAAATGTATAACCACTAGCTTGAGCGGCTCTTGAGCAGCTCTTGAGCTTTGTATTAGGTGAAGATTACTAACCCAAAATAGAAAATGAAAGCAAGAAAATGTTCAGATATAAGCGGCAATATTCCATTTTGATCGACTCTGATTTTTGTAGAGAGAGAGAGAGAGAGAGAGAGTATAGCAGCGGGAGTCATGTACTGACTGAAGCAGTACAATGAAGCATCAAATATGATCGAAACATTGTATTATTTTCCAGCCTAAAACATTTTTACCACTGACGAAGACGTCGCAAGCCTCTCGCAGCGTCATCTCTATTTCATGTAAAGTGTTTAGACGAAATTCATTCCTTAGATTGACCAGTTCTAACCTTCACGCCTAAGAACAGCCATACCATGCAATAATGTATGAACACTAGCTTGAGCGGCTCTTGGGCTTTGTATCGGGTGAAGATTACTAAAACTGTTGTGTCGTGGCACAATAGTAAAAAGAAGAAAATCAAGTCGAGGTTGGTTTAAGGAACAAGTGTATTTAACATCACAGATACAAAGGTAGGAAACGGGTACTACTCAGCTAGGCAGTTGTAGTACTGTTGCTGCTTACACACCCCGGGTAGGTATTACTAGCACTATATATAGTGAGAACCGGTGTAATTCCCTTGTGTTAGAAAGGCCGGTGTAACAAAAACAAAACAGAAAATGAAAGCAAGCGAATTCACTTCCTTGTGTAATCGACTCCCAAGAGGTTACTCACAAAATCTGGTATTCCCACTCTTCCAATCACTAAAATCCTAACCTGTTCAAGTCGAAGGTTAACCTTTTATCTTCCACAAATATCCTGAAAACCCGTGTCGCTTACCTCGTAACTCTACTTTGAGTAGCTATTGGGCCTTTACATGTTGAACGTCATTGTAAAAAAAAAAAGAAAAAACTTCTTTCTCCTTAGTTGCGGCATCTTTTCTTTCTTCAAATTGATTTTGTTCTTTTTCAAAAACGTTTCATGACGCGGTCTTACATTTGAGAATCCAGGAGGAAGTTGTAACACAAAAATGTTTTCACCCTCGTGGGGGAAAAAAAGTGACTATATCTGTTTATATTCGGACGGTAATATATTTTATCGTAACAATTACCGTTTGTTACCATTTGTTGTAAGGCTATAATTTTTGTTTTATTCATAATGCTTAAACAATAAATATTTGCATGCTTACAATTTTACAAAACAATGCCTCCTCCTTATTACAGTGTTAAGAAATTCTTCTACGACAAATGAGGCGAGGAACGGCTCGTTAATTTTAACGCATCCGCAACGAAAACTGATCTTTATAATCGTGACACAGAACAGTTTTAGTCTTTCATTAACATGGCTTATTCTAACCTCCGAGAAAGCAACACATTGCGCCTTATCAGGCTAACGTTTTACCCTGACCTGAAATGGAAAGATTATATTGAATTAATTGCTAGGTCTGCTAGTAGGAAAGTTGGTTCGCTGTGTCTTGCTGTTTTGCTTGCCTGACAGCCATCTAGCGTTGAATCTTGAATAAAATGTTTTCTCGTTTATCCGGACGCCTGGGGAAAGGAATTGAAAAATACGCCCGAATAATTAAAAATTTTGAATAATTCAAAATTTCGGATAATTCAAAATTTCGAATAATTAAAAATTTCGGATAATTCAAAATTTTGGATAATTCAAAATTTCGGATAATTTTAAAATTTCGAATAATTCAAAATTTCGGATAATTCAAAATTTCGGATAATTCAAAATTTCGAATAATTCAAAATTTCTGATAATTCAAAATTTCTGATAATTCAAAATTTCGAATAATTCAAAATTTCGGACAATTCATAATTTCGGATAATTCAAATATGTAAATTATCGGAAACGGAATATAAAAAAAACAGAAGACTCTGAATTGAACCTTTACCCTACACGGAACCGTCATATAGCCTGACGTGCTATAGCTACGAAGGAAGCGTCTGGCTAATAAGTTCAAATTACTGCTTTTAAACTGCAAACTTCCCATGCTTCCTGTCGGAGGAGGACCCATATTTTCTATGAAATTTCTCCGACGTTCAAGCCGGTAAATGTTAATACTGTTTATTGTAAACAGACCATTTACTTAAATATTTGTGTATATATAAATAACGTATAACAATAATACATACACACACACAGATATATATATATATATATATATATATATATATATATATATATATATATATATATATATATATATATATATATATGTCTGTGTGTGTGTGTGTGTATGTATGTGGGGGTGTTCTTCAGAGGTCCAGTATATTTCTGCTTGTCGAATATCATCGGAAATCAAAGCTAACCGACGTGACGGCCCCAAAACTCCCGGTCACGGATCGAATCACACGAATAAACAGTAAAGAAGCTTGCGGAAGCGTAAGAAAAAGCGACGCCGTGTGTCTGGAAGAAATCTCAACTCGAAAGACCTGGAATTGCCCGGAGAACCGTGGGAAAAGATTTACTCCGAGGAAAACGAATCCACCAGACAGAACCACCGGTTCCTTCATTGACTTCTTTAGTTTTACCGTCTTCTTCTTCTTCTTCTTCTTCTCCTCCTCCTCCTCCTCCTCCTCCTTCTTCTTCTCCTCCTCCTTCTCCTCCTCCTCCTCCTCCTTCTTCTTCTTCTTCTTCTTCTTCTTCTTCTTCTTCTCCTCCTTCTTCTTCTCCTCCTCCTTCTCCTCCTCCTCCTCCTTCTTCTTCTTCTTCTTCTTCTTCTTCTTCTTCTTCTTCTTCTTCTTCTTCTTCTTCTTCTTCTCCTTCTTCTTCTTCTCCTCCTCCTTCTCCTCCTCCTCCTCCTCCTTCTTCTTCTTCTTCTTCTTCTTCTTCTTCTTCTTCTTCTTCTTCTTCTTCTTCTTCTTCTTCTTCTTCTTCTCCACTAACCCAAAACTTTCAATCATCACCCTCTCTTTTCAATCACCCTCTCTCTCTCTCTCTCTCTATCATTCTTTTTCTTTCTTTTCTCTTTCTTCTTCTTTTTATTTTTCATTTCTTTTTTCTTCCTTTTTTCTTTCTTTTTTTCTTCTTCAATGCTAAATACAGTACCTATGAATAGTAATGGGTTTGCTCCAATCCTCATTAATACGTTGGACACTATTATAAGGAGAGTTAATAGTAGTCCACTACTAGCAGTGGTTTACCTACTTCACGCCGCTGGTGAGTATTGAATTTTGTTAATGATATAAAGATTACAATTTCATTTCCAACCTCCGTTTTTGTTATTCCTCATTTAGTAACCCCTTCTTAGCTTACAACATTCACTGACCCAGAAGTTTCACCAATAGATATTCCTTCAGGGAGGCCCCTCACCTTGAGCTCCTGTTAGGACTTAAACTCAACCCAGACCTCAAGTGGGACTCGTACATACGACCCATCGATAAGGATCTTCGAAAGTTGGTCTGTTCCCTGTCTCCTTCCAGGAAGTACCGGACTCCTTGTACTATCCTTTACCTTTACAAGGGCCAGATAGTGCCGAAAATGGAGTACTGTTGTTATATATCAGCAGGAGCTGCTCATTCTTCACTTTCCCGCCACAATAGAATTCAAAACGTCTCCGATTCCTTGTGGGTGACAAATTATTTTCCACCCTTCTACCCCTTTCTAGCGGACGAAACGTCCCAAACTTCTTACTGCTCTCATCGATATTTCTACGGAATTACATTCCTTTGTTCCGCCAGACTCAAGACCTCTGACACGCCCTGTTTTGAACTACCCTCAATCTATTCGTATTAGTTCCACTCGGGCAGCTTCTTCTCACGAACCAATACTTTGTTGAACCGACTCCCAAGGGGATACTCTAGGATCACTACAACCTTAACCTGTTCAAGTCTAGGGTTAACCGTTATATTTCCCTCATATCTGCATAAGCTATGGCTCTTACTCTGTAACTGTCTACCCAATAATTGCATTGGAACCAGTTCTATAAATCTTTAGGAACCTATTTTGCTTATTTTCTTTTTGTTGTAACTTAGAAACGGTTATTAAATCAGGAATAACCAAGCAGAGGTTGGAAATGAAATGGTAATCTTTACAACACCAAGAAAATACGATACTCGCCAACGTCGTGAAGTAGGTAAACCACTGCTAGAAGTGAGTCAAGTGAAGTCCACAATGAATCTCCAGCTGCAGGATATCTACCAACCACTCACGCGGTTAGATGTGGCACACGGCCTAATTTAATGTAGGGTATCCGAGCCCGTAGCCTCGGTCAAAATTTATCCGTAGAACCCGTATAAAACGGGGTCGGGTAGCTGTTTCCTGATGCGAGACTCTGCCCTTCGGCATATCCTCGTCTGCGGATCCTCTCTCTGTCCAGAGGCAGATAGTTTGACCAGACGAATCTCCAACTGCAGACCAACATACAGTATTCACTACTGTATTTATGAGAATGCAGCCATACCCATTATCGTCCGTAGGTATGCTACCACAGTGGCTTAAGATGTTTGTCGAAATTGCAGTCGTTTTTGATAAAATATTCCGCCAATTCTGTAGATGTCACGTTGTTATGCCGGACAATATAACTGTGACCGTTAAATATTTTATTTAATAATTCAAGTCATGTTTGGTACATTTAGCGACGTATATTAAATGGGAATCAGTACAAGTGACACATTTCGAAGATATCGTGATGTTTCTCTTTGAAATGGTGATAGAATTGCCTTGCGCACCAAACGTGGTTTTGCCCCTTCTATGTCTATTTTATGGAGTACCACGATCAGAAACCGTAATTGGTTTTGAGTGTGGCTGTTTGTATTCGTTAAAATTCGCCATTTGTTTTTGTTTCATTTGAAAGAAACGATAGGCTGGTTCGGGAAATTCTTCCTAAAACGCAGATATTTTTGCGAAATCTGTACCTATCTGTCGTTTAGGAATTTCGAAATAGCAACCAAATTTCGGGCCCTGTTGATGACTGCCATAAAGGATAGACTTATAAATGTGTATGAAAAATTCTATCCGACTTTCCTAGCAGAAGACCTAGCAATTGATTCAAAATAATTCTTTCACTTCATGTAAGTAAAAAATATTAGTACGAGAAGACACAATGTATCACTCTCCTGCGGGTTAGCATCAGCCATGATGGTAGAAGGCAAAAAGTGTTGATCATGTTCGCCATAGTCTAGGAATATAGAATCCAGCGCAGTACGTAATCTGTTCAATGAAACAACGCCAATACGACTAGCAGCAGCTGTTCAGTCTTCGATATCAGAGGTTAGCAGTGAATATTCGGAGAAAAAAAATGGCCGCTTTTATACACGTTGCATTGAACATTTTGAGCTTTCTGATTGGTTAAATTTTCCATTGGTGAACTATAAAATGAGTCAGCTCATTTTGGTTGGCTCACTAGTACAAAACTCCAACAAAAAGTACTTTTAGAAGATTAGAACAGAATATACCGAATAAAATAAATGCGAAAAAGATAAATTAAAGATTGAATTATTAAATAAAATATTTAACGGTCCGGCATAACAACATGACATCTACAGAATTGGCGGAATATTTTATCAAAAACGACTGCAACATCTTAAGCCACTGTGGTAGCATACCTACGGACGATAATGGGTATGCCTGCATTCCCATAAATACAGTAGTGAATACTGTATGATGGTCTGCAGTTGGAGCTTTGTCTGGTCAAACACTCTGCCTCTGGACAGAGAGAGGATCCGCAGACGAGGATATGCCGAAGGGCAGAGTCTCGCATCAGGAAACAGCTACCCGACCCCGTTTCATACTGTTTCTACGGATAAATTTTGGCCGAGGCCACGGGCTCGGATACCCTCCATTAAATTAGGCCTTGTGCCACATCTGACCGCGTGGTCGGTTGGTAGATATCCTGCAGTTGGAGATTCATTGTGGAATTCACTTGACTCACTTCTAGCAGTTGACTATTACTTCTACGCGCCGCTGGCGAATCTTATATGTGTTGTTCTTGTCCTAAGTATTATCGTTCATTACCAACCTTCGTGTGATTATTCTATTCAGTAACCTTCCCTGAGTTACAACAGGTACACATTCAAAATCTATCAACCTTTCACCTCTTATAACACATGAAAATAATTACATATGCAAATTACTAACGTCCACCCCTAACGGAATGAACAAAAATGACAGGAGACTTCCATAAGATTTATACTAAATTAAATGATTTATTACTCTTATTAACTAATCAACTAACAGAAAATTCCAAGAAGCACCCTATCATGTAACTTACGTTTTAGTTGCTTTCTATTCACATTAGCTGCGTTTCATTTGCTTTGTCATGTTGATTACCAGTACATCCGTTTTTTTCCTCAAGAGGTTTGTAGTAAGGCTTGTATTTTTAAATATATGTTATATTCTATTATTTTTAAACATAACATGAAGAAACAGACACACAACTGAAATATTGTTAAATACTGTTTTTCTTTTCTTAAAACGAACTCTTCTCTAAATGTATCATTATTATTATTATTATTATTATTATTATTATTATTATCATTATTATTATTATTATTATTATTATTATTATTATTATTATTTTTATTTCCTTTGATATCTGGCGTTTACACATTTCTTTCCGGGTCCCGCCCAGGGACCTAAGGTTAGAAATGGCATCATGACACTTTCCACTGCAAGAAAAATAAAAAAAATAATTACATAGATAAAGCCCTTCGTAAAGTGTGGGCTGTACTTGTCAGAACAATTTTCTGTATCTCTTTGAGGCATGGACTTCCAGGGATCCCTTCAATCAGCCTACTGGAATCTTTTCCAACCAGTCCAAGGGCTCCAACTACAACAGGAATTGTTGATGTTCCCATGTGCCACATTTTTGAGATTTCGATTTCAAGGTCCTTGTATTTTGACAGTTTTTCGAATATCTTCAAAGACACATTGCAGTCTGCAGGGACTGCCATATCAATAAGGAGGCACTTATTTTGTTTGTGGTCTTTAATAACAATGTCTGGGCGGTTGGCTTTGATTGTTCTGTCAGTGTATATTGTGTAGTCCCATAGAATTGTAACAGGTCCTATCTCCGTAACCGGGTCAGGGTGCTGTTCGTACCAATTTCTTCCAGTTTCCTTCCCATAGGAGTTGCGAATTTTCCAGTGCAGATTATTATTATTATTATTATTATTATTATTATTATTATTATTATTATCATTATTATTATTATTATTATTATTTCCTTTGTTTTCTGGTGTATACTCATTTCTTTCCAGGTCCCAACCAGAGACCTAAGGTCAGAAATGGCTTCATGGCGTAGAAACATTTGTGTAAGATTATTATTATTATTATTTCCTTTGATTTTAGGTGTGTACACATTTCTTTCCGGGTCCCAACCAGAGACCTAAGATAAGAAATGGCATCATGACATATTTTACATAGATAAAGCCCTTCGTAAGTTGTGGATTGTACTGGCGACAACAATTTTTTTGTATTTCTTTAAGGCATGGACTTCCAGGAATCCCTTAAATTAGTCTACTGGAATCTTTTACAACCAATCCGAGGGATCTAACTACAACGGGGATTGTTGATGTTCCCATGTGCCACATTTCTGAGATTTCGATTTCATGTCCTTGTATTTTGATAGCTTTTTGAAGATCTTTTATGATATCTTTTTGAAGATCTACATCTTCTTCTTCTTCTTCTTCTTCTTCTTCTTCTTCTTATTATTATTATTATTATTATTATTATTATTATTATTTCATTTGATTTTTGTTATATATACATTTCCATCCGGATACCAACCAGAGACAAAAGGTCAGAAATGGCTTGATAAAATTTTCTACTGATCATTTTTGTAAAATATATAACTAACTAACGTCACTCACATTTTACATAGATAAAGCCCTTCGTAATGTGTGAACTTTACTTGTTAATAAAAATGTTTGTATTCCTTTAAGGCATAGGCAAGCAAGAATCCCTTCAAAGAGTCTATGGGGACCTTTTTCAATCGATCCGAGGACTTTAACTACAACTTAAATTACTGATGTCCTCACGAGCCACAATTTTTAGATTTCCACTTCAAGATCCTTGAATGTTGATAGTTTTTGAAGATCTTCAAAGACTGCCATATCAACGAGAAAGAACATTCTGTTTTCGGGGTCTTTGATTTCGATGCCTGGCCATTTAGCTTTGATTGTTCTGTCTGTGTGTATTGTAAAGTCTAAAATTGTTACAGACCCTATCTCTGTAAGCGGGTCTGGGTGATGTCGATACGAATTTCTTGCAGTTTCCTTCCCACAAAAAGTTGCATATTTTCCAGTGCAGATATTGGCTCACTCTATCATGCCGTGTTTTAAATTCAGTAGGTGCTAACACCGTGAAACCTGATCCAAGATGGTCAATTGTTTCAGGATATTTATCACAGAATCTGCATATGGGAGAACCTATTTTTCCTGGTAATTTCTAGCTAGCAAGGATTGGTCCTGTGCAGAAAAAAATCCTTCGCTTTCAGCATTTTATTATTATTATTATTATTATTATTATTATTATTATTATTATTATTATTATTTCTTTTGACTGATATGTATGGGGTTTGTATATTATTATTATTATTATTATTATTATTATTATTATTATTATTATTATTATTGTTGTTGTTGTTGTTGTTGTTTTATTTCCTTTGATTTCTGGTGTAAACCAGGACCCAAACTGAGACCTAAGGTCAGAAATGACTTCATGGAGTAGAGACATTTGTCTAAAATTATTATTATTATTTTTATTTCCTTTGATATCTGGCGTTTACACATTTCTTTCCGGGTCCCGCCCAAGGACCTAAGGTTAGAAATGGCATCATGACACTTTCCATTGCAAAAAAAAATAATAATAATAATTACATAGATAAAGCCCTTCATAAAGTGTGGGCTGTACTTGTCAGAACAATTTTTTGTATCTCTTTGAGGCATGGACTTCTAGGGATCCCTTCAATTAGTCCACTGGAATCTTTTCCAACCAGTCCAAGGGCTCCAACTACAACAGGGATTGATAAAATTTTCTACTGATCATTTTTGTAAAATATATAACTAACTAACGTCACTTACATTTTACATAGATAAAGCCCTTCATAATGTGTGAACTTTACTTGTTAATAAAAATGTTTGTATTCCTTTAAGGCATAGGCAAGCACATTTTTGAGATTTCTACTTCAAGGTCCTTGTATTTTTACAGTTTTTCGAATAACTTCAAGGATACATTGCAGTCTGTAGGAATTGCCATATCAATTGTTTGTGGTCTTTAATAACAATGCCTAGGCAGTTGGCTTTGATTGTTCTGTCAGTGTGTATTGTGTAGTCCCATAGAATTGTAACAGGTCCCATCTCCGTAACCGGGTCTGGGTGGTGTTCATACCAGTTTCTTTCAGTTTCCTTCCTGTAGAAGTTGTAAATTTTCCAGGGCAGATATTGGCCCACTCTGTCATGCCGGGTTTTATATTCAGTGGGTGCCAATATCGTTCAACCTGATACAAATTATTATTAATATATTTTTTTTTTGTTAGAGTAATGTCTGAGCGTGTGTTAGCATCCTTCGCCCGTGTATGTACGGTTTTGATGTATCTACATTGTTTACCCAGATGCCCTTGTTTACGTTTGTATATATCATGTGTATGTATATCTGTGGGTGAGTGTGCGTCTGTATGTCTGTGTGCGTTTGCGTCTGTATGCGTGTCGAAGGAGTGCTAAGTATGCTTGTGTGCTTTGTTCATATCTACGTTTTTTTATGCGTCTGTATTGTGTACTCGGGTGTGCGTTTTGTACGCGGGCGTGAGTCTGTGGCCGTGTCAGTTTACCTGCGCAGGTTTTGAGCATGTGTGTGAACGTGTCTGTATGCGTATCTGTGTGGTTGCCTCCACGTGGTTGTGTTTGTGTACTACACGCATTCATATGTTTCTACTTATTCACAATACATTATAAATACGTATGTCTTCTTTTCAGTGATCAAACGGTGAAATGAATTTTGTTTCCCGCTCCGACGAAAAGGATAGAAATTTAATAAAAAGACAATCATTTTTTTTTTTATTCTGTCTTTTCTCATTTTATTGATCTATTTTTAGTTCATTAATTTTTGCAGAATATGCACTGCAGCGTGGCGCCTTTTTTTGGCGCTAAACTTTTCCATAATCTGCTCAGTTCCTGAGAAATGAACGCAAGAAGGAATAAATATGGAAATTGGATAACCAAAGTTTGGAGTCTGTCTTCAAATGCGAATAGACAAGAAAAGCCAGCTAATGAACTGCAATTTTTGAATTTTCGCATTCTTTAAAGAAAAATTCTTCTTTCAACACTAAAGAATATTATTACCATTTCTTGATTTTTTTTTTTAAAAAAAGGGAATATTTCTTTTCGCATCTTCCTTTTTTACATTTTGTTCTTCATTTAAACTTTTTGGTCTCAATCGAAGAATTGGTTTCGCGTTTTTTGACTTCGCAAAGCGATTCGTTTTAGCTTCAAATTTGGTTAAAAATGCAACTTTTGTCTTATGGATTTTAAATTGTTCTTTCATTCTTTTTATATTCCTTCACGGCTTTCTTTCCTTCTCCTTCTTCCTCCTCCTCCCTTAGCTCCTGTCTAAACCTCCTTCTCCAACTTCTTTTTTCTCTCCTTCTTTTTCTGCCACTCCTTCTCCCTTCTCTTCTTTTTCTTCCTCCACTTTTCTTTTCTTCTTCCTCTTCCTCTCCCTTTCAGATTCTGCCTCTTTTTCTCCATCTTCTACTTTTCTTATTCATTCTCTTTTCTTCTTCTAGTCTTTCTTCTTCTTCTTTAGATTCTTAATTTTAACTTCTTGAAAATAGTTAAAATTATTCAATTATACTTTCTTTCCTTCACGTTTTTCTTCTTCTTCCTCCTCCGCGTCTCCTTCTTCTTCCTCCTCTCCTCCTTCTTCTTCCTTTTCTTCTTCTTCTTCTTCTTCTTCTTCTTCTTCTTCTTCTTCTTCTTCTTCTTCTTCCGGTTCTTCCTCTACTTTTTGTACATCTTCTTCCTCTTCTTCTTCTTTTTCCTCTTCTCCTTCTTCCTACTCTTCATTCTCTTCTTTTCTTCTTCTTCCTCCTCTTCTACTTCTTCTTTCTCTTCTCTTCTTTCTCTTCCCGGGTCTTTCCAGTTTTCTTCTTCTGCTGCTGCTTCTTCTTCCTCTTCTTCTTCTCCTTTTTCTTCTCTATATCTTCTTCTTCTTTTTCTTCTTCTTCTTCTTCTTCTCCTCCTCCTCTTCTTCTTCTTCTTCTCCTCTATTTCTTCTTCTTCTCTATATCTTCTTCTTCTTCTTCTTCTTCTTCTTCTTCTCCTCCTCCTCCTCCTCCTCCTCCACTTCTTCTTCTTCTTCTTCTTCTTCTTCTTCTTCTCTATATCTACTTCTTCTTTTTCTTCTTCTTCTTCTCCTCCTCTTCTTCTTCTTCTTCTTCTTCTCCTTCTCCTCCTCCTCCTCCTCCTCTTCTTCTTCTTCTTCTCCTCCTCCTCCTCCTCCTCTTCTTCTCCTCTTCTTCCTCTTCTTCTTCTTCTCTATATCTTCTTCTTCTTCTTCTCAAAATCTTCTTCTTCTTCTTCTTCTTCTTCTCTATATCTTCTTCTTCTTCTCTATATCTTCTACTTCTTCTTCTTCTTCTCTATATCTTCTTCTTCTCTATATCTTCTTCTTCTTCTCTATATCTTCTTCTTCTTCTCTATATCTTCTTCTTCTTCTTCTCTATATCTTCTTCTTCTTCTTCTTCTCTATATCTTCTTCTTCTCTTCTATATTTTCTTCTTCTTCTCTATATCTTCTTCTTCTTCTTCTTCTCTATATCTTCTTCTTCTCTTCTATATCTTCTTCTTCTTCTCTATATCTTCTTCTTTTTCTTCTCTATAACTTCTTCTTCTTCTTCTCCTCCTCCTCCTTCTTCTTCCTCTTCTCCTCCTCCTCCTCCTCCTCCTTCTTCTTCTCTATATCTTCTTCTTCTTCTTCTCCTTCTTCTTTATATCTTTTCCTTCTAACGTTTCTGCTTCGGTTTCTTTTTTACTTTCGTATTTTTAAGTTCTTTCTTAAAAGAAATTAAAATTATTTAATTGGACTTTCTTTCCTTCACATTTTTCTCATCTTCTTCTTCCTCTTCTTCTTCTTGTCTCCTTCTTCTTCTTCTTCTGGTCTCCTGCTTCTTCTTCTTCTTCATCTTCTTTCTTCTTCTTCTTCTTCTTTTTTCTTCTTCTTCTTCTTCTTCTTCTTCTTCTTCTTCTTCTTCTTCTTCTTCTTCTTCTTCTTCTTCTTCTTCTTCCTACTCGCCCTCCTCCTTTTCGTCTCCATTCTCTTTTTCTTCTTTCCCTCTCCTTTCTGTTCTTCTTCTTCTTCTTTACATTGTCCTGGGTCTGACGATAAACTACATCCACAAGCAAAGCAAAGTTTCTGATCAGGAGATTGGAGGTTCTGAAGAACGTGGAATCACCTTTTAATTACTGTTGTTCCCAGCTCCCCCCTGACCCGGGGTAGTAGCACCTGATTGGGTCCCAGCTATGGGCGAATAGTGAACTACTCAAACAAAATCAAAACACTATGAAAGTATAAAAATACATATTTATAGTAAAATGACCAAGTACAAACGCTGAGTATTATTTACCATGCATTCAATTGTGAAAGCAGAATAACATATATCATATTTTTATTATTACAAAGCTCCCAAGAAAATTAAGTTTTGATATTAAATGACCCATAAGGATGTTGATGTGTCGTTAAACAGACAAATCAATCTCTCTTCTTTACGTTCTTAATTTTAACTTCTTTCTTTCCTTCACGTTTTTCTCTTTTTAAATAAATATTTCACCTCAAGGCGATAAAGCCACTAAGACACAACTAGTTACTGGTAGTGAAAGATAATGTGAAGGCTTTAGTAAGGAGAAAGGACAAATAAAAAAAACAGAATTATGGAAGATAGAAGATGGCGACTGGCATTGAAATTAAATCTTTGAGGATTGTAGGTGTCAAGAAAGTAAAGACCAGGAAGAGAGTTCCACAGTCGAGAAATGCGAGAAAATAAATCATTAGAATAGAACTTGCGGTTGCATCTAGCTAGTTCAACAATAATACGGTGAGACCTAATTGCCATTCTAGCATTACGCTTAAATTCATGAAGTCGCGGTAACATTCTGTGAAATACAAAAGTGTGGAACAAAGGCCAAAGGAGGGATGAGAAAAGCTGGTCTTCTTCTGACTAACCACAATTACTTACCCAAACATACCACAGTATTTCTTACACCAAAACAACACATTCTTAGTTACCGTTATTACTACAGTCACCGTAATACCTCTTAGTCTCTATGAAATCCTAACTAGTTCCCATGTGTACAATTTGCCTGTAGGGGTTGGGGAAAAATAACAATCTTAAAAATCAAACCCCAATTAATGATTACGATAGAGATAAGCTCATCCGAACAATTGGCATGAAAATATTAATATAAACGATAGGGGGGAGCCTTGTTACGGCGGGGAGGGGGAAGTGATTAACGTCGATTTGCCCGAACAGGACCGATAATATGACAGATCCTTTTTGAATTTTTCTCAAGAATCTTGATATATATATATATATATGTCAGGAACAGTAGGCTAAATAGAGCAATATTCACTACAGGGACGAATGGTAGATTTGTAAATATGCAAGAACTGTCTGGTATGACGCACTGAACCACCTTTCCAAGCAGTAGATCTGGCGATTGACGTCAGTAGAGAACGAGAGACCACAAAAGGCGCCATTGACTGGCACGTTATAGTATATTATTTATTCATTTTCTCTTACTCTCATTACCTTTGTCTTTTATTTCCTATCCTCCTCCTCCTTCTTCTTCTTCTTCTTCTTCTTCTTCTTCTTCTTCTTCTTCTTCTTCTTCTTCTTCTTCTTCTTCTTCTTCTTCTTTTTCATCTTCTTCTCATCCTCCTTCCCTTCCTTCGCACCCTCTTTCTTCTACTTCTTTTTGTTCTGGTCCTTCTTTATATTCTTCTTCTTCTCTTTCTTCTCCTCCTCCTTTTTATCCACCTCACCCTCTTTCTTCTTCTTCTACTTCTTTTTCTTTCTTACTTTCTTACTTTCTTTCTTTCTTTCTTTTTCTTCTCTTCCTTCCCCTCCTCCTTCTTTTTCTCCCTCTTTCTTCTTCTTTTTTCTTCTCCACCTTCTCCTTCTTTTTCTCCTCCTAACCCTCATTCTTTTTCTTTTCGTCCCTCTTCTCCTTCTTCTTCTTCTTCTTCTTCTTCTTCTTCTTCTTCTTCTTCTTCTTATTATTATTATTATTATTTTCCTCACCCTCCTTCTTTTTATCGACCTCCTCTTTCTTCTCCTCCCCTCCTTCTTCTTCTTTTTATCCTCCTCTTTCTTCTTCTCCTGCTCCTCTTCCCCCTCCTCCTTCTCCTCCTTCTCCTCGTCCTTCTTCATCTCCTCACCCACCTCTGTTTTCTTCTTCCTTCTCTTCTCCTTCTTTACGTTCTTTGATTTCTATAGGTTTTGCCCTTCAATGATTATTCCTTTCCTTTCCTTCATTTGCATGATTATAAATGTCCGCCTTCTTCACTCGTTCTACGACACAAGTGGTTCTCAACCGAAGTCCATACGGACCACAAGGCTAACATTAGTGAGGGCACACACACGAAAAAATAGCAAATCGGTAATAAGAGAGTGGTCCATAGAGCAATTCATTTTGGAACGGTTGTTACAAGTGAGTATTGTACCAAAGAAATCTCATCATCATCATCATTATCATATTCTTCTTCATCACCATCATCATCCACATTATCATCATCATCATCATCATCCGCATTATCATCATCATCATCATCCTCATTATCATCAGCATTATCATCATCATATGCAGCAGCATCATCATCATCATCATCATCCTCATTACCATAATCAGCATCATCATCATCATCATCATCATCATCCTCATTACCATAATCATCATCATCAGCATCATCATCATTATCATCCTCATTACCATAATCATCATCATCAGCAGCAGCATCATCATCATCATCCTCATTACCATAATCATCAGCAGCAGCAGCTGCAGCATCATCATCATTATCATCCTCATCATCATCATCATCATCATTACCATCAGCATCATCATCATCATCATCATCATCATCATCATTACCATCATCATCATCATCATCATCATCATTACCATAATCATCATCAGCATCAGCATCATCATTATCAGCATCATCCTCATCATCATCATCATCATCATCATCATCCTCATTATCATCATCATCATCATCATCCTCATTACCATAATCATCATCATCAGCAGCATCATCATCATTATCATCCTCATCATCATCATCATTATCATCATCATCGTCATTATCATCCTCATCAACATCATTATCATCATCATCCTCATCATCCTCATTATCATCCTCATCATCCTCATTATCGTCATCATTATCATCATCATCATTATCATCATCATCATCATCATCCTCATTATCATCAGCATCATCATCATCATCATCTTCATTACCATAATCATCATCATCAGCATCATCATTATCATCATCATCCTCATTATAATCATCATTATCATCATCATCATTATCATCATCATCCTCATCATCATCATCATCCTTATTATCATCATCATCATCATCCTCAATACCATAATCATCATCAGCAACCGCATCATCATTATCATCCTCATCAACATCATTATCATCATCATTATCATCATCATCCTCATTATCATCCTCATCCTCATCATCATCATTATCATAGAGAACTGGAAGAAGGTTTTGTTCCCTGACGAGAAAAAAATTAGCCTGATTGGCCCAGTTAGCTTCCAACGCTAATGACACGATAAGGATATCCCACCGAAGATATTTTAAACACAACACACGGAGGATGTATCAAGATCTGGAGCGCTATTGCCTTCAAAAAACAATAGAGTTCCGGGTTATACAGAGACGTCAAACCGCGGCTGGTTACATTGGCAAGTTGGAGAGAATATACTTATTGAGTGAATGACCTCACGTGTTTCTAAATGACTGGATCTATTTACATTATTCGGACTATTGTCCTCATCTTTGTCGCCATATTTATTACAACGTTTCGGTCGTTGTACACTCCAGGCTTCTTCAGCTGGTTGAATGTCGAACTGAAACCTTTATTTCGCGCGATGGGGTAGACTGTTCTAGTCCCACGTGCCATGTCTAATGGATGTCAGTTATCAGTTATCTCCTGTTAATGCCCCTCTCCAAGTTCTCCACTGCCTTAACCAGGTATTGAATTCACACTCTTTGGGTCCTGTAACTGGAGCTAACTAACGCCTTTATCCACTGTGCCATGTGTCCTCAAGGAAACGTAGTAATAAATGTGGCGATTAAGATGAGGACAATAGTCCGAATAATGTAAATAGTGTACATAATACCTCATCTCAGAAATATAGACAGATACTGAAAGGCCGAAACGTTGTAATAAATATGGCAACAAAGATGAGGACAATAGTCCGAATAATGTAAATAGTGTACATAAGACCTCATCTCAGAAATATAGTCAGATAGTGAAGGGCCGAAAAGTTCTAATAAATATGGCAACAAAGATGAGGACAATAGTCCGAATAATGTAAATAGTGTACATAATACCTCATCTCAGAAATATAGACAGATACTGAAGGGCCGAAACATTGTAATAAATATGGCGACAAAGATGAGGACAATAGTCCGAATAATGTAAATAATGTACATAATACCTCATCTCAGAAATATAGACAGATACTGAAGTGCCGAAACATTGTAATAAATATGGCGACAAAGATGAGGACAATAGTCCGAATAATGTAAATAATGTACATAATACCTCATCTCAGAAATATAGACAGATACTGAAGGGCCGAAACATTGTAATAAATATGGCGACAAAGATGAGGACAATAGTCCGAATAATGTAAATAATGTACATAATACCTCATCTCAGAAATATAGACAGATAGTGAAGAGCCGAAACATTGTAATAAATATGGCGACAAAGATGAGGACAATAGTCCGAATAATGTAAATAATGTACATAATACCTCATCTCAGAAATATAGACAGGTACTGAAAGGCGGAAACGTTGTAATAAATATGGCAACAAAGATGAGGACAATAGTCCGAATAATGTAAATAGTTTACATAAGACCTCATCTCAGAAATATAGTCAGATAGTGAAGGGCCGAAAAGTTCAAATAAATATGGCAACAAAGATGAGGACAATTGTCCGAATAATGTAAATAGTGTACATAATACCTCATCTCAGAAATATAGACAGATACTGAAGGGCCGAAACATTGTAATAAATATGGCGACAAAGATGAGGACAATAGTCCGAATAATGTAAATAATGTACATAATACCTCATCTCAGAAATATAGACAGATACTGAAGGGCCGAAACATTGTAATAAATATGGCGACAAAGATGAGGACAATAGTCCGAATAATGTAAATAATGTACATAATACCTCATCTCAGAAATATAGACAGATACTGAAGGGCCGAAACATTGTAATAAATATGGCGACAAAGATGAGGACAATAGTCCGAATAATGTAAATAGTGTACATAATACCTCATCTCAGAAATATAGACAGATACTGAAGGGCCGAAACATTGTAATAAATATGGCGACAAAGATGAGGACAATAGTCCGAATAATGTAAATAGTGTATATAATACCTCATCTCAGAAATATAGACAGATAGTGAAGATGAGGATACATATATGTTCTCCCTAGAAATGAACCTCGTGTGTGATCGCATCATGCCAATCCGAGGGTGACCTGTTTCGAAAATACACCGCTACTATGAAAGTTCAAAGTTTTCAAAGTGATGTGTATTTTAAGCGTGTTGTTGTTCACATATGACAAACGAAGAAGGAGTAAACAAAAACTTCGCTTTCTACCTCGGACATTTATTCTTTTTATAGCGACTGTAAGGAAACAACTTTCTTGATGTCTCTTGTGTATGCTAGTTCTCCATCTGATCCTAATATTAGAGTAGGTAATTATAAGTATCGAATTCATGGTTGAGTTCAAGTCAACCTTGTGCAGTGTTGCAACAACCAAAGAAAAGTTTCTACCTACTTTAGAGATTTAGATATAGTTATGGGGTGTCTGTTTTCTTTTTCTTGGTCCAGAAGTTAGGGTAAGTCAGCATAAGCATCGTTACAAGGGTCACGCTCAAACCAGCTTTGCGCTGAGTTGGAACAACTAAAGACAAAGTTTTGTAGGTGGAGGTTTCTTGAAGACACCTGAGAGCGCCATGCGTTGGAAAGTGAAAAGATAGTTTTCAATAGAGATGGATAACTTATATTCTCCAGTGGGGACGTAATTATCACGTTGTGCTACATCTTGGAGCAAAGACAAGAGAGTGAGACAAGAAATGATTGTCTCTTTATAGGCTTCAAGTGTGACACATAACGTTGTTTTTCGTAGCCAATTGAGGTAATCATTTCCAATTCCTTAACTTTTAGCGTCATGGGAAAAAAAAATTTTCTTCTTCTTTTATTATTCATTATTATTATTACATTTATCGATTTGATTTCATTTTCCCACACTATTTCATTTCCAAAATTCTAACTGTTTACTGCGTCGCATTTGTCACACGAGGACAGATTCTGTCGTAATATTGCCGGTGTAGATGAAAGTAGGATAGTAATATAAACATCAAAATCGCCTAATAAGCAGCCCCACAGTGTATTCGAAATATATATCGTATTTCTGAAAGTTAACGTAATAATACAAACTGGTAATACAGGTTAGTAGTTCCAGGAATGCGGGTTAGTAGAAAAATATATATATATAGTCTTTGATATCGACGTATCGCTGTATGACTGTTACTGAGTCTACGTGCTCGTTACTGTGACACTTGCCACTTGAGTTAACGGTCACAGGTCCCACAGGAAAGAAAGAATGAACGGAAAAGGATGTGGCAAAAGTGTTTACATTAGTCTTCCAACTAACTAATCAGGTACGATCAAGAAGGCGACCAATTCATTCAATCACCAATGAAATCCACAATCAATCAAGGCCTACCGCAGTCGGAAACACAGGGCCATTGTAAACGCCACACTCTTTTCATTAGCTATGTAGCATGGTGATTTTCTAAGCGAAAATATGGGGCACCCAGTGAGGATCGAACTCACTACTCGGTCGTAATTCTTCTAGCGAGACAGGCTTGCTAACCATTACACTACGTCGAGGTGCCAATGTCATTCGCAGACAGTACTGTTTCGCTGTATCACAGCTGCTCGTTGCGACTAGACATCCGAATGCCTCAAGCCCAGATTGAAACCCAACCGATTTGGTATTAGAGTTTCTACCACTGTGCAAAGGCTCAAACATTAATATTGCATGGTTATAATTTATTACATTGCAGTCGTAGATTTCTTTTTGAATTTCTAGGTCTGATGAATTGGATCATGATTACGATTCCAATGTAATAAATTATAACCATGGAATATTAGTGCTTGAGCCTTTTATATTAAATTCTTGCTCTGTCCTGGACATTGGATCATTTTTGACGTCATTTTCGAAACCTATAGAAAAAGTATAAAGAAATATAAAATATATTAAATACAGGTTTTAAGGCATAACGTATTAAGTGATAAACACCGTTAAATATAAGCACATAATAACATAATACAAAGTATGTAAGCGCAATGTTGTAAGAAATTTAGTTTTAACATTTTTGCCGAGATTCTTGAAAGTGACAATTTTGCAGAAGGCCAGAAATGAATTTTTCATGCCGTTGTGAATATAAAAATGACCACAGATGTTCTGTACTTTTTTAAGTGTTGCACAGTGAAATTAAAGATAGCTAGCCACAAATGCTGACCCAAACAAACTACAATGTTCCTTGAACGAAAGCAAAACATTCTTACTTACCATTTTTACTACAACCATAGGTATTCGTAGTTAAGATAAAAATGATTTGGGACAGTAAAATAATAAATTGGACCATTGGAATTAGTACATACTAAACCGCGGAGTATGGATCAGCTATAACAATTTAATTGAAGATGATGAAACAAAATGAAATATTTTTTGTCAAAGACGCGTTTCGCCAGTGAAAGCGTATACTCCTTTTGGCTACATCAGTTTGACTAAAACGAAATAACAAAACTGTCTATGAGGAATATGTCAAAATTAAGTATAGAAGAAAAAAATCTGAACATCCAATGTGGTTCGCCCAAAACTGCAATTTGCAAGAAAACCAAAATTTCAACCTGAAAAATTGTTGAGGGGTCTCCCCTTTTTACACAAATGGACTCACCCAGGGTATACATATACTACTGCCAGTGGATACCCGAGAGACAGTCAAGTGGTAGTATTAGAATAACGTAGCGGCAAGAGTCACAGTAACGAGCACGTAGACTCAGTAAGGAGTCATACAGCGATACGTCGATATCAAAGACTATATATATATTTTTTTCTACTAACCCGCATTCCTGGAACTACTAACCTGTATTACCAGTTTGTATTATTACGTTAATATATTTATTTTCCTATATTCATTCTTGGCGTTTGTTAGTATTTGATACCGAATTTCATCGCAGAATCCACAACAAAAATCGAGTCATGTTCTTAAATCGATCTCATCAGATCTAGACTTTCTTATGGATGCATGTCTGGTGCCAAATCCCGTTCAGAAATACCTAAACTGTCAGTTGTATACAACCGCTTCCAAAGATTAACGCCAATGATGAAAAATGCTTTGAGCAAGTCAAGCGGTAGGGCTCTTGACAAAGATTACCTTTCTTTGAACATTGTGGACTGGCGCTACAGAATCACAGACAAAGAACTGTACCGAAAACCGAAATTACATCACTTAAGGGCTACCAACAGCAGCAACAACTGAAATGCATAGCACATGTAAAGCGAAGAGAAAATAATGATATAATCAAGATATTGTCATTCCACATTACTTCAAACGAAGGGTTAGGAAGGTGTTAAGGGTCCTTACCTTTAACTACAGAATGAACTCTTCCTAACACTATGTATACTACGCTTCTCAAGAGAGAGAGAGAGACGACTCGAGTCGAGCCGATAGTAGTTCACTCCAAACCAGACTGACAGTCATACTAACACCTTCCACATCTTGTATTATTATTCCGTGTAATATATCTTCGTTATTTCTACTCTTGTGTTCGTGTTGTTCTTCCTTGGTCCTAACCTGGATCATAACAGAAGGAAACTCCCATTAATACTGGAAAGTTTAGAGCGAACAAATCTCTCTCTTAGGAAAAAGAAGAATAAAGACTTAGACTCCTTCTCGGGGTGTAACAATAAAAGAAGAAAACGTTTATTTACATACACAAAACAAGGTAAAGGGATATATACACAAATCTGAGAGAAAGAAAGAGAGAAGAAAATTCCTTTAACTTAAAGAAAGAAAAAGTGTTCATCTAAAGCAACGATTTCTTAACCGGGGTACCCCGGTACCTTAAGGTTCCGCAAAAGATCCCCAAATGTTCCGCGAGAACAGGTGAGATAAGCTAATGCACTTTTGACTTTTTATTTAAATCAGAACAGTTGCTGTGAAAATATTTGTAGAAGAGACAGAGGGAGACCACTGCACGTCTGTGGGATAGCGATTGTAGACTAGATGCCAGATATGGACATATCATCTTGCATATCCGTCTCTGAATTTTGTCAAGGCCCTCGATCTGTTTTCGTTCTGTTTACATTTATATTATAGTTATATAATATTGGTTACTTCTGTTTAGTTTTTGCGTTTAGAATTTTTTTGTGTGAATGAAAACTCCCCGATGAAGTATTATAATCGAACATTATGAATTTTATTTTCAGCATTACCGAAAAAATGACAAAGAAGTATTCATTTTTCCTTAAACCAGTTATTCAAAAATATCTACTACAATATATACCACGAGAACTACGATGAATATAAAATGAGAAAGATATGGTATATAATTTGGGTTTGCGCAGAGGTTACTTGATACATGTAATTCATTTTAAGGTTTACGCAAGGGTAAAAAGAAACTTTGGTCTCTCTCTCTATATATATATATATAAAAGGAAACCGTAGTGAATGAGAGGAGACACGTTGTGAAAACGAGAGATATGTCTGTCTAGAGAAGCGTTACTCAACCGGGGTTCCCCGGTACCCTAAGATTCAACAAAAAGTCCCCAAAGCTTCCGTGAGATGAAGTATTTTCAAACGATCGGTATAAATTTTATCTAGTACTACGAAAATATTTGACAATAAAGTATTAATTTTTCCTTAAACCAGTTATTCAAAAATATATCCTTTGATATTTACAACATGAACTACGATGAAAATAAAATGAGAAAGATTTGGTATATAATTTTGGTTTTGCGCAGGGGTTCCTTGAGACATATGTAATTTATTTTAAAGGTTACGTAAGCGTAAAATGGTTGAGAAACGCTGATCTAAATGTTTGCTCAACAATATTTCTCTGAGCACCTAAAAGTTCTTTAAACAAGTAAACTGTTCTATTGAGTTAACACTCACATAAAATTTCTTCCGAGCTCTTGCTGAGGGGAAAACAATCAGAAGATCCGTAGTTTGTAGTTGAGTTGACAGGAATTTCAAGGCCCTAGGAAGCTGATCGTGAGGAGTTTTAGTAGAGGATTGACGTTCTGTCCTAAAAGCCCAGCATCTTTGAAACAGGTTCCGAAGATGACAGGTGTTACTATCGCCGACCTGATGTTATCACAGACGATGTCACATACTCACTGCCAAATAGGCGCATTTTCTCCGTATTTATCGGGATTAAGAGGCTCAGAAATATCAGGGACTTTCCCTCCAAAATAGCTTATACAATGTTCACGACTCTCTCATTCGTCAGCAAATATATTCTTACCTCTGATAAGGATCAAAGGTTTGGGAGCTTGATTTGGAAGCAAAGGTCCGACAAAATTGTGAGCGTTACCACCGACTTTATAGCACCATGGGGTGGTCAAATTCCTTTTTATATTTTTCAGCTATTTCATCAACATGCAAGCCGCTAGTGGACAGTCGGCGGTCCACCGCTGGCAATGTCAGTCTACAACAAACCTCAACAGAGTGCAGAAAGCACTGGACGGACGTTTCGTCCTATATTTGAGATTCATCAGCAGTGTGCATCCACTACCGAGAATTGAAACCCTGACAGTTAGGTTGGTAAGCAGGCATCATACCAACTGTTCTAACGGGCCTCGGTGACGAAGAGATAGCAGATCAGACTAAATATAGCTCCGCTCGCTCACATATTCCGTGGTGTAACTCAACTGAAATTCTCTGTAACCATAGGACTGTGCACCCCCGTCCCGATCCACGACTACTATCACCAAGCCGCTCCATCCAGATCATTAGAAGCCAGTTCATGCAAAGATATACAAGTGACAGAAATAAATAGGAGGAATTGAAATAATCATAATTAAGTAATTCATCGAATCTAGAAGAAACCTCAACAGAATGCAGAAAGCACTGAACGGCCGTTTCGTCCTATATTTGAGACTCATCAGCAGTGCGCATCCACTACCGAGAATTGAAACTCTGACAGTTAGGTCGTCAAGCAAATGTTATACCAACTCTTCCAACGGGACTCGGTGACGTAGAGGTAGGAAATCAGACTCAATATAGTGCCGCTCGCTCACATATTCCATGGTGGAACTCAACTGAAATTCTCTATAACCATAGGACTGTACCCCCAGGAGCCATGACTACTATCACCAAGCCGCTCAAATTGAAGCATTAGAACCCGGATCAAGCAATGATATACACATGATAGAAATTGTGAGGAGGATTTGATAATTATAATTAAGTAATTCATTGAGTCTGAAAGAAACCTCAACAGAATGCAGAAAGCACTGGACGGCCGTTTCGTCCTACATTTGGGACTCATCAGCAGTGCGCATCCACTACTGAGAATTGAATTCGTCACCGAGGCCCGTTAGAACAGTTGATATGACGTTTTCCTGATGATGTAACTGTCCAGGTTTCAATTCTCGGTAGTGGAGGTAGAAGTTTCTTCTAGACTCGAAGAAACCTTTGTCAACAAGAAAAGTTAGCTATAATAACATTTACAGACAAAACAATGTTTGAATGAGACATCAAGAAAGACACATGAATCACTACCACGAAAAAAATAATTTTTATAATATGTGAAAATATCTACTCTTTGCTTGAAGAAGGTCGCGAAAACAGAAACACTTGTAGCAGAATTACGAAAAATAGAGTATAATATATATTTTAAAATAAAAAAATCCACATTTCAACCAAAAACGTTTGTGGCGTATCTTCTTTTTAATATATATATATATATATATATATATATATATATATATATATATATATATATATATGACAGCGAAATACAAGAAAACAAGCATCCTTGTAATTGTAAAACCGGAACTAACTGCCCAGTTGGAGGCATTTGTACTTCTGAAATGTGGTGTACGATTCTACTATTTTCCGAAGGTAAATATCATTCAGATGAAGGTATACATAGGAATATCCGCTAGGAGTTGGAAGCAGAGATTTTACCATCACAGGCATTCTTTCACAAATGCTTCTTTAAGATATCATTAAGATATCAAACTGCTCTATCTAAACATTATTGGAATCTTAAAGATGGAGGCTTCACACCACAAATTAAATGGAGGATCAGCTGTCAATCCCAACAATTTCAGGGAGAGATGCAGTCTATGCATAAAAGAAAAAAATCATTATGATTAAGTATAAAATGCTGATGAATTATTGAACCAACGGAACGAACTTATTTTCAAGAGTAGACACAAGAACAGATTCAAAATTCCCTAATAACATTAATTTTGGAAAATTTATACTTGAAGTGTTGGTTATAATTTTTATGGGTACTAACTTATATACATACATACATTCACGTTTTTATATATAATCATTTGTGTGATTTTCTTGTCTGCATCAGTTATAATCTTAAATTATTAATTTTATTTTCATTATCTATATTATTATTATTATTGTTATATATATATATATATATATATATATATATATGAAGATATATAGTCTTAAAGTGTGCTATATTTATGGGATAAAGTGCTCAATATCAGAGATAGAGCGTGTGTAAATATAAAAGTGGACATGGAAGTCAGCACTTAGAGGCGACAGTCTGTTTCATGCTAGTGCAATCGTCAGGCGACTACTGCTGTTATTTTTCTCGGCTATTTATATATATGGGTCAGTGGTGCATTATGGGTAGTTTATTTTGGCGGTTACTTTTACCGGAAGTCGCTTATTTGTTTATTTATTTATGTCAAATTATTTTGCTTGTTTTTTTGTTTGTTTGTTTTTTTGTTTTTTTTAATTTTATTTTTATTTTTTAACTTATATATTTATTTATTTATTTTTTATTTTGATCGGTGTTTTTTGTTAACGTAGTAAAAATTTGTTTATATAGCTTATTGTTGGTAGTCTATTATGGCGGCCATTTACCGGAAGTCGGTTGTTTGCTTATTTATTTGGGTCAAATTGTTTTGCTTGTTTTTATTTATTTTCATTTTTATTTTATATCTTGTATATTTTTTTTTTTGTTATTGATTAAATCTATTTGTTGAATTTTGGGGTGGGATGTTGTGGTTTGTTCTTACTATTATTTTTTTGGTCGGAACAGTTTTTAATTTATCTATTTGGGTTGATTATCTTTATTTGTTTTTTCTAAACGGCTAGTTTATCGTAATCGGTTGTTAGTTTATTTATATATTTGGATGTATTTAGATCAATTTATTATACTTGTTGTTATTTATTTGTTACACTATATATTTTTGACCCTCGATTTATATATATATATATTGCAATTGGTGGTCAGACGTCAGAGACGGAGTGTGTCATATTGGTTTTCCAAAGCGAGGCCGCGACGAGCTCCTTTTTTGCAATTGTTTTACCGTAAGGGGTTGGATGGGCAGGTCTGCCATATTGTTACTTCAGACCACCCTGCCCTCAACTTCTCCACTGATGAGAATTGACCCCTCTTTGGATTTGGATCGCGAGATAGGCAATGTTTCGCAACTCTTACTGTAATGGACCGACTTCTAGGAATTTTCGACAATTAAATATACATAATATTTTTCACTAACTTAAGATATTATGTATATTTCTTTATATATATATATATATATATATATATATATATATATATATATATATATATATATATATATATATATATATATATTAGAATTGGACATAGTCTGACAATTTATTTAAAGACATTTATATTATAATATAAATGTCTTTAAATAAACTGTCGGACTATGTCCAATTCTAAAATATATGACGTCATTTGTTTACATTTGATACAATAAGAGCAGATATGAATAGAAGAGATTCATGGGAGATTTAAGTTTAAAGATAGTAAAATCGACCTTGCTAACCAGACGCTTTTTCGTGGCCGAACGGTTAAGGCACATCACGCGAAATGATGGTTGCGTATAGGATACAGGTTCGATTCCTGTCGGAGAGCGAAAATTTTCTATGAAAATTTCTCGGACATTCAGGCCGGTAAATGTTATTTAATACTGTTTATTATAAAACTTAAATACTTGTATCTATAAAAAGAACGTTAAACATAATATAAATGTCTTTAAACATATATATATATATATATATATATATAAACATATTAATATATATAACCATATATATATATATATATATATATAGTGTAACCCGGATATAAGAAATATTTTCTCAGGTCTCAAATTAGAGCCATACTTACCTAAACAAAATAGACCAAACATGGATATAAGAGAAACCCGAATATAAGAGACTTCTTCCCCCGTCCCGACAACTCTCTTATATCCGGGTTACACTGTATAAACATATTAATATATATATATATATAACCATATATATATATATATGTAAATATATATATATATATAAACATATTAATATATATATATATATATATGGATGTTTCATTAAAAATGACAGACAAGGTACTACGGTTAATCTTTTCATTTAATTTTTCTTGTGTTCGAATAAGAGCTTTTCTTTTTTGTGACAAGAGTGTGTAGAAACCTGCCCAGAGAACTCAATTTGTACTTGAAGAATAATGCATTAATATATATATATATATATATATATATATATATATATATATATATATATATATATATATATATATATATATATATATATATATATATATATATATATATATATATATATATATATATAATAACGTATCATCTTTTTTCGTTTCAACCTTTGGAAGTAAAGTCTGGTGATCCGCGGTCCTTTAAAAGGTCTGTGGTGAAAAAATTTATTACATGGAGCCATAAAGTGGTCTGTTTTTATTTTTATTTAAATTATTAGCTCTGATTTACATTGAGTTCTCTGGATTTTATCCCCCTTGGGTCTACCCATATTGATTACCTAGTTTTTCGTAAACTATATATATATATATATATATATATATATATATATATATATATATATATATATATATATATATATATATATATATATATATATATATATATATATATATTGTAGAAGTTAAAAAATATGATGGGCCTAGTGAGGATCGAACTCACTATTGTAATAATTTGTGGCTCTCCGATAAGTCACCCAGGTTAGAACATTTGTAACTCGATAATGTGAATGTAGAAAACCCCTGCCGTTAATGTTGCTCTTACAATGCTTGTTTGTTTGCTTTTTTTTCAGAAGGGACAGATTGTCGGCTGACACCGGTTGTAATGTCTTTGTCTTGCTTCGTCATCGAATCAACTTTTTATTTTAATAATGTCAAAATTTCTTTCAATATTGCTTTTGTCCTTAACGGAATTTCATGTCAAAGGGCAGATGATCCTTTTTTAAGGAAATAACAAAACAAAAACGAAAAGGTTTGCTTAAATAATCCTTTCTAAATGATGAGACTGTAGCAAAAATCGACACAAAAAAAGACGAACAAATTATTATTTTTTTTTCTTAAAGAAAAAGTTTCGCCTTTAAATCCAAATCTTTTCATCAATTTCACATTTGCCTCTTGTTTTTTTATCTTTTGCTTAAAAGGTGGACACATCAAAAGGTAAGTAAATAACATTTCTCAAACCTGATGACTTTGTAAAAAATCTGACTCTATTTTCCCCTCAAGACGAAAGTTACCCTTGTCCGGACACAAACCGATCGCCTTTCCTCGTTCGGGATTCTTCCTTGTAAAAAAGACTGAAACAAAACAAAACTTGTATTTTTGTTTCCACGTTTGATTAAAAAACAATGCCTTCTTATATTTTAACGGTAAATTTTAATTATCTTTCCAAAAAAAATTTTAAAAATCGTTTTTATTTTTATTTTTAACTTTTTAGTAGAGAAAGTAACTTTTTTTCCTGAACAAATGAATTTTAAAATAAACTCTTGACAAAATCAAAATAATAGTTGCTTAATTTCTCTAATTGTGTTTACATCTCGGCAAATATAACTGCTTTTTAAGTTTAAAACATTTCCCTATACTCCCGGGTTTAAAATATAATTTAATTTTCAAATCAAAAACAACGCATTTTTAAATGAATATCTTTTTTGTTTTTCTCTTTAAAAATAAACCATACTGTTTACATACGTAATAGATTAAAATTAAATTTGAGATTATTAAATATTTTATATCTTTCAGGAAGAATTTTTCTCCAGTATTTAATCCCCAAAATCTTTAAAAAAAAACACCTTTTCTTTAAGAAAATTTGGTTTAAAATTAATTTAAATAGGAAAGGTAAAATCTTAATTAAGAAAAACGTAAGGAAGCTAATTTATTTTATCTTGATAGATTTAAATTTTTATGACCGTTTGAAAGACATATCCTAAAATCGGTTTCTTCCCCCCCAAGATAAAGGTAAAACAACAGGGTAGTCTGAATTGTTTAACCCCAAAACAGTCTACCCTGGGATGACCCCCTAAAAATTAATTTTATACTTTTTAAAAAAATAAACCATATTTTGATTATATATATGATACATTTAAAATTAAATTATTAATTAAAAATATTTTTTTATATTTTAAATAAACCAGAAAATCGATCAACATCTGTCTATATTTCTGAGATGAGTTATAACTATTTTCATTAGACTGTTGTCCTCATCTTCACGCAATGTCGAGCCTCGTCAGTACCAAGATGGGTGACCGCTTTGGGAATGCTGTAAGCTTAGATCTCCGAGCGGTGTAATGGAGAATGGCTCAGAATTGTTAATCGAAGAGCTAAGTTTCAATTCCAGTTGGGTTCATTATAATCATTTACGTGCAAATACCCTTTGGAAAGGTATGAATTCATCTCTACTCCCCCTGTTTATGGGTTAATTAATAAAACTTCTATTACTAAAACCATTATTTAAAAAAAATAAAATTACATACAAAATATTTAAATTTCAGCATTAACTCTAGGACACTAAACATGGGTATATAGTACCCAGTGCAATTTTTCCTATTTTTAATTACAATTTTCAGTACCTGATTTTCTTACCTAAATAATATGTTTTTCAGTTCGTATTAATGTTAACTCAAAGTACAAAGTTTGAAGTGCCTGCATGTAAAATATTTCAAATAAAGATTTATATTTAATTTTTTTGTTGATATTTTCAAAATCGGGTATGATATACCCATGGTTAGTAGTGGTGTAACTTTAATTGATTCTTAGTGTTCTAGGGCTAAGTCTGAAATATGAAATTTTGTGACGCAGGTTCTGGTGTCAAGTTGAAATTTTTGCGTTCCTCACTGACGAGGATGAATGATGTCGGATTTTGATCCTATAACTTTACTTATTATAATGTTTCATTCAAAGTACCAATAGTGTGAGTCGGATATACTTGATAACAAGGTATTTTGGATATTAAATTTCAGCATTAAATAACTCATGGATGTTGATATGCCACAAAACAAAAAAAAAACAACCAACCCCGTTTTTACTGTCACATTTACAGCGTTTCGGCTGTTGTACGCTCTGGCCTTCTTCAGGTAATATTTGTTGGAATTTTGAACCAAAACTTTTGTTTAGTCCACAGAGATAGATTAATACTGAGATATCCAAAGAGATGACATGTTATGGTGAAACACACCTCATCTATAGATAATAGACTCTCCCATCTAATGGTGAAACACACCTAGTCTATAGATAATAGACTCTTCCATCTAATATAAGTAGGAGTCAGTGAGGATTGACTGGGAGTCGAATACGAAAGTAGTCAGCTACCACAACTAGATTACTCTGCATAATATTTATTATAACAAGTTCCTAACATTTTTGTACGTTGAACTTATTTAGGACCGAATTTAGTCCAAATACAGTTTCCACTGAGGAAATAACTCTACAACACATGTGGAACTTCAACAATCTACCCAGTCAACTAAATAAAGGGTTCAGTTATACTCATTTACATGTAAATACTTTTGGGAAAGGTATGAATTCATCTCTCCTCTCCCTATCTATGGGTTAATTAGTAAAACTTGTATTGCTAAAACCATTATTTAAAAAAACTAAAATTGCGTACAAAATATTTGTTGATATGCCGCGAAACAAAAACAACCAACCAACCTCATTTTTACTGTCGACTAAACAAAGGGTTCAGTTCAAAATTCCAACAGATATCACTTGAAGAAAGCCGAAGTGTAGAACAGCCTAAATGGTATGAATGTGACATGTAATCCTGTTTAAATATATGAAATATTAGAAATTAATCAACATTATTAAAAATATATTTTAAATTTTTGTAAAAGTATCGTACATTGAGCGGAGCCATGATAAACCAACAGTATTAAGGTTCATGACGCATGAAAGATGTCGGACTCCGTGTCCTTGTGGGTAAGAAATTACTTTCGACCCTGCAACCTCTCTCTTTCACATACAAGATGTAGCAAGACTCACTTCTCTATCGCTACTTCTATGGAAGGCGGTCAGACGAACTACAGGGCAAGGTAAACCACTCTCATTCACTCTGTATTTAGTAAGTGTGAGATGTAAGTTCCACCCAAGTAGCTTCTTCCCTTGAATCCTTGCTCTTTTGATATAACTACATTCCTTAGTTTCATCAATTCTAACCTTTACAGCTAGGACCCGCCATGCTGTGCAAACCACACTGATTTTCCCCGTATTCCACTTATGAGATGCAGGTTCCAATGAAGCAGCTTCTTCCCACAAACCATTGCTCTGTGGAACTGACTCTCAAGAGGGTGTTTTCCCCAATCATTAGAATCTTAACCTGTTCAAGTCTAGAGTTAATCGTTATCTTTTCTACCTATCCACATAAACTGTGCGTCCTGGGTATGACGATAAACTAGATCCACGTTCAGGGTAAGATGATAAACTACGTCCAACAGCAAGGCCTCTGATCAGGAGGTTTTGAGGAGCGTGGAACCACCTCTTAATTGATGGTGTTCCCAGGTCCACCCCGACTCGCGATTGTAGCACCTGTTAGGGTCCCTGCTATGGGCAAATAGTTAACATCAAAACTGAGGTAAAAAAGCATTATGAAAGTCTAAAAATAGGTTTTAATACCAGAAATACTTTGTAAAAAAAAGACTATTACCAGAAATAAATTTTTAGAAGAAAGAAAACTATTACCAGCAATACGTTTTTTGAAATAAAATATTACCAGCTATACATTTTTGAGGAAAAAAATATTACCAGAAATAGATTTTTGACAAAACAAAAATATCACCAGAAAAAAATAGCTGTCGGCATTAAATGACCCATTGAGGTTGATATGCCATAAAACTAAACAAACCACATAAACTGTGCCGCTTACTTTGTAGCACTCTACTTTGAGTGGCTTTCAGGACTTGGACAAGGTGAACCTTACTGTACAAAAAAATAAAAGTCCTGAATAAGTCTGGTGAGTTTAACACCTCTTTCTATTTTTGTGCACTTTCTCACGTCATTCTTCGTCCGCATGTGGACGGTAAACGTTCTTAAACACTGTTTGCCTAGCAGTTTACAATGTTTATCGATAGTCCAAAAGTGTCTCCGCATCCTTGTGAGTGACAAATTATTTTCGGCCCTGCAAGCCTCTCACTCCTCTATCGCTACTTCCACAGAAAGTGTTCAGACGGTTCTGCCTGTTAGCACCTTCATGGCTAGGACCGGCCAGGCCACTCACATTGTAGGATCCGTATTCCTTTGGTGAGAAGTAAATTCCACAAGCAGCAGCTTCTTGCAAACCACTGCTCTGTGGAGCTTATTCGCTGGGGGACGTTTCCCCGATCACTACAATCTTAACCTGTTCAAGTCTAGGGCTAACCGTTATCTTTTCTATCTATCCACATAAACTACTGCTTATTCTGTAGTATTCGACCTCGAGTGGCTTTTTCAGGTCTTATACAAGGTGAACCTCTCTGTAAAAAAAAAAAAAAAAAAAAAAAAAAAAAAAAGTCTGGTGAGACAACGTATCCTTGTCTTACACCCTTTTCTATTTTTGTGTATTTACTGAATTCATGTTCTATCCATATGCAGATGGTTTACACCCAGAATAAGCTGTGAATTATTCAGATATATTTTGCGGATATCAGGTTGGCCAAAGAGTCAGTTTGATTTATTAAGTAAATTTTCTATTTAATAAGTGAACAACCTTTTTAGCCAACCCAAACATTGCATCTAAACACATCTTTGTATCAAAACATATCAGACGCTTTTGTATAATCTATAAAACATAGGTATGCAAAAAGGTTGCTAGATGTCCCTTATGTCCCATACTGGAAAATTTTGTCCCCTGCCCTGTAATGACCTTTAGGGGGCATCCCCTAAATGTCCTGTATTTAGTTCATTTTTTAAATTTTGTAATAAAAATATATTTTTACTACCTTCTTATGGTTCTTGGTTGTAACTTTATAAGTAATTAGACTTTCTCTTGTTAGATTCTTTTAATGAAAATAACCCAAATGTAATGAGGAAACTAGTGTTGTGAGAAGTTTACACAAAACTGACATGTTTATGTTCTCTGTTGCCTTTATTAAATAAATATTTTCAAACGATTTTACTTTTATTTTACCCATAACCCATTAAAATCATTGCTTTTAATTTGTGTCTCTCCTTTTATATAATATATTGTTCTGGGTATGTAGGCATGTATAAATTTACTTATATATATATAAACATAAATATTATGAAATGGACAAAGTCTGTCAATTATTTAAAGACATTTTTATGATTATACATTCTTTTTATAGATACAAGTATTTAAGTAAATGCTCTTTTTATAATAAACAGTATTAAATAACATTTACCGGCCTGAATGTCCGAGAAATCTTCATAGAAAATATTCGTCCTCCGAGAGGATTTGAACCTGTATCCTATACGGAACCGTCATATAGCCTGACGTGCCTTAACCGATTCGGCCACTGAGGATCGTTCGGTTGGCAAGGTCGAATTTACTGCTTATAAACTTCAATCTTCCATGAATCTCTCACGTACACTCATAACTGCTCATGGCGTATCAAATGTAAACAAATGACGTCACACATTATGAAATGCACAAAGTCCGACAATTATTTAAAGACATATAAACGAAACCATTATTTCAGAAAAGAAAAATTCTTACAATATTTTCTGTCTTCAAATAACTTTCATAGTGTTGATAAGCTGTAAAAAACACACCATTCATAAAGTAATTCAGAAATATTGTCATTTTACGAGCTTTGGTTTGCTTTTTAAATCTTAGCAAAAACTCCAGGATGCTGTTACCCTTTTGACAGGGCTTAAAAAACATTAACTGCATCACCTGGGGGTCATCTTCTGAGTGTATGCCTGTGTAGTAATATCAGATTAGCTTAGGTCTTGTTACATTGAAACAGCTGCACCTGACGCAAAAACGGATGCAGAATATTTATTTTCGACTGATGGACATCAGTAATTGGAGACAACTTCAAAGTACAGAGCAAGAGGCCCAGACAGAGATAAAGTCACAGAAGAAAGATAAATTACTTCTTTATATGAAAATGACAAGAGAAAAGACACACAGAGTGGGCCCCGGGAAACAAACAGGGAAGACACCCGTTAGACCGTGCACATCCAATGCCTCATCTCTATTGTTGCTCACTTATAGCAGTAGGTTACATCACAAGAATAAAATCTGGTTTACTCCTAGAAATTATTTTGTTTTTCACTTGTAGGTAACAATCTGGCCGAAGGTTAATTTTTAAGCTACAAGCATTTGACCGGAAGAAACAGCACCCTGACGACGAACCTGGTGTCTGGTCTGAGCTGCAGTGTAACATCTGCTGACAGAGATATAAATCCAATCAGTACCAAATTTTTTTCCACCGTGTAAAATGGGTCTCCTACCTTTTTTGGGGTTGGTGGGGGAGATTATTTATAAACGAGATCTATGCCTACCTGTCTGATAATTTTGATGATCTGATTTTTGCTCTGTAAATATTATATTCAACATTAACGAAGTCATGACGAGTGGATATGTCCACTGGATTCACCAACTTGACTGAACCATTCAGTCGTAACAAGCAAGTCAAGTGCAGAAGGCCTTTCTCGGTCAGAATCAGGCAAAAGAAGCTTTTAGGTCGGGAAAAATCATTGTTGTTCTCAAAAAATTGTCAATGCAATGTCCATTTGAGTAAAATCAAATATTCTGAGAATTAAAAATAAGTTTTGGCTTCAAATGACCTGCAAATAGTTGATAAACCATAAAGAAAGAAATTAATCAAACGAAAATCATAGATCATAGCCATATTTGATCAGAAACACTTACCTGACCACTGACAATCCCTTTCTTCCTGATTTTCAATGCATTCCTATAGTAAAATCATTAGCAATGCATTTCCATTATACATATAATAGCCCTATTCTATCAGTAATGCTTGCCTTCATTCCTGACCACTGACAATCCCTTTCTTCCTGATTTTCAGTGCATTCCTATAGTAAAATCATTAGCAATGCATTTCCATTATATATATAATAGCCCTATTCTATCAGTAATGCTTGCATTTTATTCCTGACCACTGACAATCCCTTTCTTCCTGATTTTAAATGCATTCCTATAGTAAAATCATTAGCAATGCATTTCCATTATACATCTAATAGCCCTATTCTATCAGTAATGCTTGCCTTCATTCCAGACCACTGACAATCCCTTTCTTCCTGATTTTAAATGCATTCCTATAGTAAAATCATTAGCAATGCATTTCCATTATACATCTAATAGCCCTATTCTATCAGTAATGCTTGCCTTCATTCCTGACCACTGACAATCCCTTTCTTCCTGATTTTCAATGCATTCCTATAGTAAAATCATTAGCAATGCATTTCCATTATATATATAATAGCCCTATTCTATCAGTAATGCTTGCCTTCATACCTGACCACTGACAATCCCTTTCTTCCTTATTTTCAATGTATTCCTATAGTAAAATCATTAGCAATGCATTTACATTATACATTTAATAGCCCTATTCTATCAGTAATGCTTGCATTTTATTCCTGACCACTGACAATCCCTTTCTTCCTGATTTTCAATGCATTCCTATAGTAAAATCATTAGCAATACATTTCCATTATACATATAATAGCCCTATTCTATCAGTAATGCTTGCCTTCATTCCTGACCACTGACAATCCCTTTCTTCCTGATTTTCAATGTATTCCTATAGTAAAATCATTAGCAATCCATTTCCATTATACATTTAATAGCCCTATTCTATCAGTAATGCTTGCATTTTATTCCTGACCACTGACAATCCCTTTCTTCCTGATTTTCAATGCATTCCTATAGTAAAATCATTAGCAATACATTTCCATTATACATATAATAGCCCTATTCTATCAGTAATGCTTGCCTTCATTCCTGACCACTGACAATCCCTTTCTTCCTGATTTTCAATATATTCCTATAGTAAAATCATTAGCAATCCATTTCCATTATACATTTAATAGCCCTATTCTATCAGTAATGCTTGCATTTTATTCCTGACCACTGACAATCCCTTTCTTCCTGATTTTCAATGCATTCCTATAGTAAAATCATTAGCAATACATTTCCATTATACATATAATAGCCCTATTCTATCAGTAATGCTTGCCTTCATTCCTGACCACTGACAATCCCTTTCTTCCTGATTTTCAATGCAATCCTATAGTAAAATCATTAGCAATACATTTCCATTATACATATAATAGCCCTATTCTATCAGTAATGCTTGCCTTAATTCCTGACCACTGACAATCCCTTTCTTCCTGATTTTCAATGCCTTCCTATAGTAAAATCATTAGCAATGCATTTCCATTATACATATAATAGCCCTATTCTATCAGTAATGCTTGCCTTCATTCCTGACCACTGACAATCCCTTTCTTCCTGATTTTCAATGCCTTCCTATAGTAAAATCATTAGCAATACATTTCCATTATACATATAATAGCCCTATTCTATCAGTACTGCTTGCCTTCATTCCTGACCACTGACAATCCCTTTCTTCCTGATTTTCAATGCCTTCCTATAGTAAAATCATTAGCAATACATTTCCATTATACATATAATAGCCCTATTCTATCAGTAATGCTTGCCTTCATTCCTGACCACTGACAATCCCTTTCTTCCTGATTGTCAATGCATTCCTATAGTAAAATCATTAGCAATGCATTTCCATTATATATATAATAGCCCTATTCTATCAGTAATGCTTGCCTTCATTCCTGACCACTGACAATCCCTTTCTTCCTGATTTCCAATGCATTCCTTTAGTAAAATCATTAGCAATGCATTTACATTATACATATAATAGCCCTATTCTATCAGTAATGCTTGCATTCATTCCTGACCACTGACAATCCCTTTCTTCCTGATTTTCAATGCCTTCCTATAGTAAAATCATTAGCAATGCATTTCCATTATACATATAATAGCCCTATCCTATCAGTACTGCTTGCCTTCATTCCTGACCGCTGACAATCCCTTTCTTCCTGATTTTCAATGCCTTCCTATAGTAAAATCATTAGCAATGCATTTCCATTATACATATAATAGCCCTATTCTATCAGTAATGCTTGCCTTCATTCCTGACCACTGACAATCCCTTTCTTCCTGATTTCCAATGCATTCCTTTAGTAAAATCATTAGCAATGCATTTACATTATACATATAATAGCCCTATTCTATCAGTAATGCTTGCATTCATTCCTGACCACTGACAATCCCTTTCTTCCTGATTTTCAATGCCTTCCTATAGTAAAATCATTAGCAATGCATTTCCATTATACATATAATAGCCCTATTCTATCAGTACTGCTTGCCTTCATTCCTGACCGCTGACAATCCCTTTCTTCCTGATTTTCAATGCCTTCCTATAGTAAAATCATTAGCAATGCATTTCCATTATACGTATAATAGCCCTATTCTATCAGTAATGCTTGCCTTCATTCCTGACCACTGACAATCCCTTTCTTCCTGATTTCCAATGCATTCCTTTAGTAAAATCATTAGCAATGCATTTACATTATACGTATAATAGCCCTATTCTATCAGTAATTCTTGCCTTCATTCCTGACCACTGACAATCCCTTTCTTCCTGATTTTCAATGCATTCCTATAGTAAAATCATTAGCAATGCATTTCCATTATACATATAATAGCCCTATTCTATCAGTAATGCTTGCCTTCATTCCTGACCACGGACAATCCCTTTCTTCCTGATTTTCAATGCATTCCTATAGTAAAATCATTAGCAATGCATTTCCATTATACATATAATAGCCCTATTCTATCAGTAATGCTTGCCTTCATTCCTGACCACGGACAATCCCTTTCTTCCTGATTTTCAATGCATTCCTATAGTAAAATCATTAGCAATGCATTTCCATTATACATATAATAGCCCTATTCTATCAGTAATGCTTGCCTTCATTCCTGACCACTGACAATCCCTTTCTTCCTGATTTTCAGTGCATTCCTATAGTAAAATCATTAGCAATGCATTTCCATTATATATATAATAGCCCTATTCTATCAGTAATGCTTGCATTTTATTCCTGACCACTGACAATCCCTTTCTTCCTGATTGTCAATGCATTCCTATAGTAAAATCATTAGCAATGCATTTCCATTATATATATAATAGCCCTATTCTATCAGTAATGCTTGCCTTCATTCCTGACCACTGACAATCCCTTTCTTCCTGATTTCCAATGCATTCCTTTAGTAAAATCATTAGCAATGCATTTACATTATACATATAATAGCCCTATTCTATGAGTAATGCTTGCATTCATTCCTGACCACTGACAATCCCTTTCTTCCTGATTTTCAATGCCTTCCTATAGTAAAATCATTAGCAATGCATTTCCATTATACATATAATAGCCCTATCCTATCAGTACTGCTTGCCTTCATTCCTGACCGCTGACAATCCCTTTCTTCCTGATTTTCAATGCCTTCCTATAGTAAAATCATTAGCAATGCATTTCCATTATACATATAATAGCCCTATTCTATCAGTAATGCTTGCCTTCATTCCTGACCACTGACAATCCCTTTCTTCCTGATTTCCAATGCATTCCTTTAGTAAAATCATTAGCAATGCATTTACATTATACATATAATAGCCCTATTCTATCAGTACTGCTTGCCTTCATTCCTGACCGCTGACAATCCCTTTCTTCCTGATTTTCAATGCCTTCCTATAGTAAAATCATTAGCAATGCATTTCCATTATACGTATAATAGCCCTATTCTATCAGTAATGCTTGCCTTCATTCCTGACCACTGACAATCCCTTTCTTCCTGATTTCCAATGCATTCCTTTAGTAAAATCATTAGCAATGCATTTACATTATACGTATAATAGCCCTATTCTATCAGTAATTCTTGCCTTCATTCCTGACCACTGACAATCCCTTTCTTCCTGATTTTCAATGCATTCCTATAGTAAAATCATTAGCAATGCATTTCCATTATACATATAATAGCCCTATTCTATCAGTAATGCTTGCCTTCATTCCTGACCACGGACAATCCCTTTCTTCCTGATTTTCAATGCATTCCTATAGTAAAATCATTAGCAATGCATTTCCATTATACATATAATAGCCCTATTCTATCAGTAATGCTTGCCTTCATTCTTGACCACGGACAATCCCTTTCTTCCTGATTTTCAATGCATTCCTATAGTAAAATCATTAGCAATGCATTTCCATTATACATATAATAGCCCTATTCTATCAGTAATGCTTGCCTTCATTCCTGACCACTGACAATCCCTTTCTTCCTGATTTTCAGTGCATTCCTATAGTAAAATCATTAGCAATGCATTTCCATTATATATATAATAGCCCTATTCTATCAGTAATGCTTGCATTTTATTCCTGACCACTGACAATCCCTTTCTTCCTGATTTTAAATGCATTCCTATAGTAAAATCATTAGCAATGCATTTCCATTATACATCTAATAGCCCTATTCTATCAGTAATGCTTGCCTTCATTCCAGACCACTGACAATCCCTTTCTTCCTGATTTTAAATGCATTCCTATAGTAAAATCATTAGCAATGCATTTCCATTATACATCTAATAGCCCTATTCTATCAGTAATGCTTGCCTTCATTCCTGACCACTGACAATCCCTTTCTTCCTGATTTTCAATGCATTCCTATAGTAAAATCATTAGCAATGCATTTCCATTATATATATAATAGCCCTATTCTATCAGTAATGCTTGCCTTCATACCTGACCACTGACAATCCCTTTCTTCCTTATTTTCAATGTATTCCTATAGTAAAATCATTAGCAATGCATTTACATTATACATTTAATAGCCCTATTCTATCAGTAATGCTTGCATTTTATTCCTGACCACTGACAATCCCTTTCTTCCTGATTTTCAATGCATTCCTATAGTAAAATCATTAGCAATACATTTCCATTATACATATAATAGCCCTATTCTATCAGTAATGCTTGCCTTCATTCCTGACCACTGACAATCCCTTTCTTCCTGATTTTCAATGTATTCCTATAGTAAAATCATTAGCAATCCATTTCCATTATACATTTAATAGCCCTATTCTATCAGTAATGCTTGCATTTTATTCCTGACCACTGACAATCCCTTTCTTCCTGATTTTCAATGCATTCCTATAGTAAAATCATTAGCAATACATTTCCATTATACATATAATAGCCCTATTCTATCAGTAATGCTTGCCTTCATTCCTGACCACTGACAATCCCTTTCTTCCTGATTTTCAATATATTCCTATAGTAAAATCATTAGCAATCCATTTCCATTATACATTTAATAGCCCTATTCTATCAGTAATGCTTGCATTTTATTCCTGACCACTGACAATCCCTTTCTTCCTGATTTTCAATGCATTCCTATAGTAAAATCATTAGCAATACATTTCCATTATACATATAATAGCCCTATTCTATCAGTAATGCTTGCCTTCATTCCTGACCACTGACAATCCCTTTCTTCCTGATTTTCAATGCAATCCTATAGTAAAATCATTAGCAATACATTTCCATTATACATATAATAGCCCTATTCTATCAGTAATGCTTGCCTTAATTCCTGACCACTGACAATCCCTTTCTTCCTGATTTTCAATGCCTTCCTATAGTAAAATCATTAGCAATGCATTTCCATTATACATATAATAGCCCTATTCTATCAGTAATGCTTGCCTTCATTCCTGACCACTGACAATCCCTTTCTTCCTGATTTTCAATGCCTTCCTATAGTAAAATCATTAGCAATACATTTCCATTATACATATAATAGCCCTATTCTATCAGTACTGCTTGCCTTCATTCCTGACCACTGACAATCCCTTTCTTCCTGATTTTCAATGCCTTCCTATAGTAAAATCATTAGCAATACATTTCCATTATACATATAATAGCCCTATTCTATCAGTAATGCTTGCCTTCATTCCTGACCACTGACAATCCCTTTCTTCCTGATTGTCAATGCATTCCTATAGTAAAATCATTAGCAATGCATTTCCATTATATATATAATAGCCCTATTCTATCAGTAATGCTTGCCTTCATTCCTGACCACTGACAATCCCTTTCTTCCTGATTTCCAATGCATTCCTTTAGTAAAATCATTAGCAATGCATTTACATTATACATATAATAGCCCTATTCTATCAGTAATGCTTGCATTCATTCCTGACCACTGACAATCCCTTTCTTCCTGATTTTCAATGCCTTCCTATAGTAAAATCATTAGCAATGCATTTCCATTATACATATAATAGCCCTATCCTATCAGTACTGCTTGCCTTCATTCCTGACCGCTGACAATCCCTTTCTTCCTGATTTTCAATGCCTTCCTATAGTAAAATCATTAGCAATGCATTTCCATTATACATATAATAGCCCTATTCTATCAGTAATGCTTGCCTTCATTCCTGACCACTGACAATCCCTTTCTTCCTGATTTCCAATGCATTCCTTTAGTAAAATCATTAGCAATGCATTTACATTATACGTATAATAGCCCTATTCTATCAGTAATTCTTGCCTTCATTCCTGACCACTGACAATCCCTTTCTTCCTGATTTTCAATGCATTCCTATAGTAAAATCATTAGCAATGCATTTCCATTATACATATAATAGCCCTATTCTATCAGTAATGCTTGCCTTCATTCCTGACCACGGACAATCCCTTTCTTCCTGATTTTCAATGCATTCCTATAGTAAAATCATTAGCAATGCATTTCCATTATACATATAATAGCCCTATTCTATCAGTAATGCTTGCCTTCATTCCTGACCACGGACAATCCCTTTCTTCCTGATTTTCAATGCATTCCTATAGTAAAATCATTAGCAATGCATTTCCATTATACATATAATAGCCCTATTCTATCAGTAATGCTTGCCTTCATTCCTGACCACTGACAATCCCTTTCTTCCTTATTTTCGGTGCATTCCTATAGTTGAAAGATTATATTGAATCAGTTGCTAGAATCTGCAACTAGGAAAGTTTGTTCACTGTGTCATGCTAGACAGTTTTTATCAACAGAATCTATCTTGTACATTTATAAGTCTACCATTCATCCATGCATTGTATATCATTTCCACATCTGGTTTTGTGCTTCTGTTATATATTTAGAGATTGATTAAATCCAGAGAAAAATGTGCAATGTTATTGGTCCTGACTTGGCATCTCAGTGTCAGTCGCTTTCCTATTGCCATAATGTCGCTTTCCTCGGCCTTTCCTATAAATATTTTAATGGAATCATTCGGATCAGCTTTCCTTTTTCACACTTCAACTTGATGAATTTAGGTGCAGTACTAGATTGGCAGCTATTTTACATTATTTTACAGTTTTATGTTAACAGTTTCTTCTCTCAAACTTCTCGTTTATAAAACTCTCTTCCGGCTTCATGCTTTCCAGCCAAATTTGATCTTCTAAAATTTAAATGCAATGTCAATCGTTATCTTCTGTCTTCTTAATTCATGTTCTTTTATTGTCCTCTCTCCTTAATAGTGTTTTCTTTTTCTCATATTCTCAATTTGATCTTCTAAAATTTAAATGCAGTGTCAATCGTTATCTTCTGTCTTCTTAATTCTTGTTCTTTTATTGTCCTCTCTCCTTAATAGTGTTTTCTTTTTCTCATATTCTCAATTTGATCTAAAATTTAAATGCAATGTCAATCGTTATCTTCTGTCTTCTTAATTCTTGTTCTTTTATTGTCCTCTCTCCTTAATAGTGTTTTTCTTTTTCTCATATTCTCAATTTGATCTTCTAAAATTTAAATGCAATGTCATTCGTTATCTTCTGTCTTCTTAATTCTTGTTCTTTTATTGTCCTCTCTCCTTGATAGTGTTTTCTTTTTCTCATATTCTCAATTTGATCTTCAAAAATTGAAATGCAATGTCAATCGTTATCTTCTGTCTTCTTAATTCTTGTTCTTTTATTGTCCTCTCTCCTTAATAGTGTTTTCTTTTTCTCATATTCTCAATTTGATCTTCTAAAATTGAAATGCAATGTCAATCGTTATCTTCTCTCTTCTTAATTCTTGTTCTTTTATTGTCCTCTCTCCTTAACATTTTTATTTTTTTCATTCTTTCAAACTCAGTGACCTGCTTGTGACTTAGTGGCTTTATTGCCTTGCTTGAAGAGAAATGATTTTTTTTAAAGTGTCATTTGGTGAGGATAATTTATTACAAATTACATTATGTTTGCTAACTTATTTATAGATTTGGAGTTTACTTATTTGTATTTAAAAATTTTTAAACATTTGTTAATGTTTATTTTTATTATTTACTAGCCGAATTACCCACACCTTGCTGTCTGTCACACATTTTTTATGAGAACATGATGATTGATTTTAAATCATTGTTATTATTTGTGGAGAAAAATGATGCATTTCAATATTGCTCAAAAATCTTGCCGATGTGACCTCCATCTTCTGGCTTTCTCCTTCTAGATTTTGGATAGGAGGCATTCCCTTGTTCAGATTTAAATTTAATTTAAATCAAAGGGGGAAAAAATTTAGTTAGGGGTTGTGCAAAAACAGCTACATCTGACCCCTTTGATATGTATTTGATGCAATACTTCATTGAATGAATTGAAGAGCAGTTTTCAACATTGATATGACTGTTGAATTGTCGCAACAAATATATATTGTAAGGCACTACCCACTAATTGATGATTTCTTGCTCAACTTGACATCCATATTGTCTCATTTTGATCTTGCTGGTGTAACCTCTGTCTTCTGGCTTTCTCCTTCTATATTTTGGATAGGAGTCATTCTCTTGTTCAAATTTAATTCATATGAAAGGGAAATAATTTTCCGGGGGGGTTGTGCCCCCCTCCCCGGGAACCCCCGTTGATAAAAATGAAATATAATTTTCCAAGTACCCTAGGAGTTATTCACTTGTTCAAATTTAAATTTAATTTATATCAAAGAAAAAATATTTTCAGTTTGAGGTTTGTGACCCCCTGCCCTGGGGTGGGCCCCTCTTTGATCAAAATGAAATATACTTATCCAAGTATTCTGGGTAATGTAGGTTCAGAATATATATGGCTATGGAGTTCTATCTTCAAAACCCTACAAAGAGTTTAATAACAAAGAAACAGAGGCTACTACTTTATATATATATTGAACTGCACCACATACTTGATATTAAAATAAGTGATCCGACGTGCAACTTTTGGATAATAACGGTGACATTCCTCTATTTATTGGACAATTTAGTTCATGCCACATTGACTGAAAAACCTACCAGTACAAAAGAATTCTCCTATTACCATATTCGTACAAAAAAACGCACTATCTTAAAATTTAAATATTCAACCTCAGCATTGCCACCGCACTCTCCAAAATTTCTTACAATTAACAATAACACATTTTTCGTATTACTTCTATTCTTTCGTTACCTAGATGTAAAAAACAAATATATTTTCATACCTGATGATGTCTGTATGCACAGATGAAAGCTTGTAAAAAAATAAAAAAAGGCCTTATGCAACTGGAATTTATAAACAGGGATCATAACATTCATCTACAGGTTCGAGGTTAATGTCATTTATTAAATTGGTTAGCGAGGATGTATTTTCGCCATTTATATCATTAACTTCAATATCTGTTTTTTGTATGAATGATTCATGTTATGTAAATTGAACTGCACCACATACTTTATATATATATATATATATATATATATATATATAGAGAGAGAGAGAGAGAGAGATTCTGTATAGTTGATCATATTTTTATTTTATTTAATGCAGGGTTTTTGATTTAAAAAAGTCACTGATTTAAATCACTTTTACAAAAATCATTATATAAAGCAAAAGATTTAGAATGATTTGTTTGTTTAATGGCATATCAACCAACTCCTTTATGGGTTACTTAATCCAAAGTTTAATTTTCTCGTGAACTTTGAAGTAATAAAAATATTGGCAGATGTTATTCTGCTTTCACAATTGGTTACATGGTAGATGATTTGCAGCTTTTGTACATATCCATGTTTGTGTCGACATGATTACCAGAGGCGGTGATATGTTTGTTTTATGTTGCTATATAAAAACCCCTCACCAACTGGGCCAAAGAGCAGACTACAGTCAAGTACTCCCTGTTCATCTAACTAAATCCTACACCGCCGAGAGGGTGACTTTTCCACAAATATTGCAAGTGTGTTAGTGTCCTAATGACTCTGGGACGAATTCTATTCCTCCATTTTCTGATGGTACATTTTTTATTTGGAATGTTCAATTCTCTCCTGCTCAAAATTAACTTTCTTCAGCCAGATCTATCTTCACCAACAGGTTCCCCGTTTTCAACATTAACACTTAGGGTCTTTAGGTTGCATTTAACTATATCCTTGAAATTATATACAGAGGGGGTGGGACAAATATTCGTACACATACAAATGTTTAATTTATTGTATTTCTAACTAATAGATAAACAAACTTTTCATCGAATTAACTGTACGCACAAGCATAATGACTAAATATGCAAAGAAAAAAGACAAAAATTGATTTAATAGAAATAAATCCCATTTATCCATTTTAATGGGTGAAAACGTATTCGTTCAATGCAAATTTCAGATTTTACAAGTCTTAAAGTAGTTTAATACTCTAGATTATTCAAATGCAATATTCTAGAATTTATGTTAATTATATAAAAAGTGGGTTTATTCATTAGTCGGAAATACAATAAATTATAAATTTGTACGTGTACAAATATTTGTTTACTGCCACTGTATATATATATATATAATTATTTATTTAAATATTATAACATAAATATGTTATAAAATCACTACAAAAGTAGCTGTTTTGTTTCAACACTTCTGGTGTCTTATCAAGTGATGATGTTGAATGTAGAATAAATGGTTTTAAAAGTTTCAAATTAATTAACGATCCGTCACTAGGGGTAAACGCTGTTACATAAGCTAAAATGACCAATCAAAATACAAGTATATGGTAATTCAAAAAATTTGACAACGAAGCAAGGTTATCATAGATATTAAAAGATTTATAAAATTTGAAATTGAAATTAAAAGTAAAAAAATTACCCATTTAGAAATCTAAATCAAATCTCTATTAAGTTTAAAATTGTAGAATTACCTAGGAGAAAAAAAAAAAATACATATGCTATTTAATTTATTTTTTCATTGAAATTATGTTAAAAAGGATGTTGATAGCTCCAGATAAAAATGTATACATTTTACAGTTTACTTCAACATGGTGGCCACCTCTCACGTAAAACAATTCAAACACACTCGGGTTATAATACATAAGCGTCCAGACATATTTAGATATATATACACACACAAAAAAGGTGACGAGACACGACCCTTGATAAAAAACAAAAAAAAAACAAACACATACACACACACACAAACACGCAACCAAACGTGCATGCACTTTCCTTACACATAGACATCGATAAACACAGGCACATACATCCACATGCACATTGACCTAGACAATCAGATGCAATAGCCAAAACATATTCGGGGCTTAATATGTTATTAAACAAATTCTAACTTGAAATATAACTAATCTGGGCTTTGGCCCATTAAGCTCAGTACCTTTCCCCACACAGCGGGCCTGCAACAGCTGGATGATGTTACGTTGCAACTGGTCCATGTTAATTATGTGCGACTCAATAAGAATTTTTGGGTAATTCATACACTTCCTTCCACTGCTTTTTCACCACAAGTGTTTATCAACTTCTCCGGCTTTGGGATTCCAGCACACTTGAGGAATCTCTTTAAAGAGGCAGAAGGAAATCCTCTACAGCCAACCTCAAATGGCACCAGAGTGCAGCTATGTCCTCTCTCACAGACTTCAGCCACCAGTTCCTCATACTGAAGCAACATTCTTTCATGTGCCTCCTATATATATATATATATATATATATATATATATATATATATATATATATGAGGCCATCCCATAAGTTCTGTCCGAATTTTAAATTTTGTTAAAATGAACAAAATTTAAAGAGTATTTTATAATGTCTAATGGAGCTGAACATTATTTTTATGTTTAGATGCATTTAAACAGATCAAATTTTATTTTACAGAACAATAAATTTAATTTTGTTTGATTAAAACCCTGCTAACATGGAAGTACCCAAGAATCATTTGAGGTACATAATGCTTTATGAGTTCAAGAAAGGAAACTCAGCAGCCGACGCAGCTAGAAACATTCACTCAGTTTATGGAGAGGAATGTGTGAATGAAAGAACTTGCAGAAGATGGTTTGCAAAATTCAGAGGTGGAGATTTCACCCTTGAAGATTAAGATCGAACCGGACGACCAGTTGAGTTTGATAAAAAGCTTCTTGAAGCAGCCCTTGAAGAAAATCCTTCTTTATCAGTTGAGGAATTGGCAGTGGTTCTCAGTTCAAACCATACAACTGTTCATCGTCATCTTCAACAACTTGGTAAAGTTCCTAAACTTGGAAAATGGGTGCCTCATGAATTGTCTGAAAACAACCTCAAATCCCGAGTTGACATCTGCTCTTCTCTCCATTCTCGCCAACTTGTTTCACCTTTTTTGGATAGACTTGTGACTGGTGACAAAAAATGGATCTTTTATCGAAATGTTAAGCGTCGTAGACAGTGGCTTGATAAAGGGGTAGGACCCCAGCCACAGCCAAGAAGGGAACTTCATGGGCAAAAGGTTCTTCTTTCACTCTGATGTGATTGCCAAGGAATAATCCACTTTGAATTCTTACCACCTAATACGACAATTAATGCTCAAATATACTGTCAGCAATTAGAGCGTTTGAACCAAGCTTTGAAGAAAGAAAAAAAGACCTGCTCTAGTGAATCGAAAATGGGTGATGTTTCATCAGGACAATGCGCGACCACACACAGCAAGAATCACGTCACAAAAGATCGAAGAACTTGGCTGGGAGAAAATTCCTCATCCACCTTATTCTCCCGACCAGGCTCCTTCACACTACCATTTGTTTCGTAGCTTACAGAATCATTTGGAAGAAACAGCTTTTTGTAACACAGAAAGAGGTTAAAACTGACATTTGTGAGTTCTTCGAATCAAAGCCAAAAGAATTTTACAGTAATGGAATTAGTAAGCTTGTTAATAGATGGAAGGAAGCCATAGATAATCAGGGAAAATACATTGTTGATTGAATCTGTAATTAAATGTAACATTTGGTCACTTGTTTTCTTTATTCAAAATTTGGACAGAACTTATGGGATGACCTGAAACATATATATATATATATATATATATAATGGACTCTCCCGTCGAACTCGACGTATGAGGGCCAGACAGATCAGTTCCCAGAAACTGAAAGCCCGACAGCCACACAGGATTTGATTATAGTGGTGAAGGCTTTGTGCAGGGCCATCCACACTTTTTGGAGGGACGAATACAGGGACCTGGTGCAACGGATGCCACAAGGTCCCCAAACGACCCTCCTCAGGTTTTGAATTCAGAGTTGTCCTTCTCCTAGACCAGTTGCCATCCAAGGCTATAGAACCCAGTCTGTCCTGCTATTTACCCATAGTTGGAGGGAGTAGAAGAGGATTCACACCTTTCCCAAGGGTATTAGCACGTAAGTGAATGTAATGGATTCGACTGGAATTCGAACTCAGCTCTCCGATTCCTCAATCCAAGCCGTTATCCATTACTCCACCGTGCCTCCTAACACACACACACACACACACACACACACACACACACACACACACATACATATATATATACATATATATATATATATATATATATATATATATATATATATATATATATATATATCCCTCACACTCTCTATTGCCCTCTCTCTCTTCCCATATATATATATATATATATATTTATTACTTATATATATTATATATGTATATATTATATATATATATATATATTATAAACATACAAATTTTTAATTTATTGTATTTACAACTAATGAATAAATAGAATTTTCATATAATTAACTGTAACGGGGCCAATAACTAAATATACATAGCAAATAAAAAAAATGTTTGATTTAATAGAAATAAGTCCTATTTATCCATTTTAATGGGATGTTTCTTGGAGCTCTCAATTGGATCGGAATTTTCAAATAAAACCACAGATTCTCAACTGGGTTTAAATCTGGGGACTGACTTGGTCATTTATAGATTTTTTTTGTTGAAATGCTTAATTCTGTTCTGCTTAAAATGGTTGCAGCATTCCCAAATCAATCTTCTCCACCCAGATCTGTCTTTAGCAACAAGTTCCCAGTCTTCAACATTAGCACCAATAGTCTTTAAGTTACATTTAACTATATCTTTGAAATGTCTTTGGGAGGCTGATGAGCAGGTTGATTACCTGGTACCAGCTCATCATAAAAACATCTTTTCGGCAATCTGCCATCTTTCATATATGTCAGATGACGTGTCTAGTACTTTTTGATTATGAAGAGGTAATGTCTTTTATGCTGGCTGTGTTTGCACGCTGAAGGACTTTTGTGTCTGATATACAAGACTGTCAATTGATGTCCCAGATTCATCCCAAGCACTGCTGGGGAAAATGTTCTAAGACCTTAATGTACCTTCGATAGATGGTCCGCGCTTCAAGGGAATATAAAAAGGCACTTAGGACACCTGTTTTGTAGATGCTGATCTTTGTGCTTGAGCGGAGGGCTATGATCAGACCATACTCTCTTTTCATGTTTTTAAATGCTTGACTTGTTTGTTCAATGCAGTACTTCATTTCTGCATTGATTGTGCCAGCCCTAGAGAGTGCACTGCCTAAGTATTCCAACGTGTCAACTACCTCCAACCTGAATACGTTAATGAAAATGTTGGGCTCGATGTAAGTGTTGTGATGTCTTCCCTCTAATGAGGCTGTTGTGAACTCTTCCACTTACTATAAATTTAGTAGGAAAGGTAAGCTTTGGGGGAACGGTGATATAGATTGAATGCTGGTTAACCGACACACACTCCCAAGTCGTGTAACACACTTCTGTTGTATTTACTCTTCAATACACTATTTATCTGCAACCTCTTGTTTTGTTATTCCTTAACCAATTACTTGGTCACAACAGTAAGGCAGCCCAAGTGGAGGGGCATATACAAGGCTTTTGTCTTTTTTTTGGTTGGTTATTACCTCAAAAGCAGTACAAGGCCTCGAGATATGGTCCAGTATCACCTGCATGTCATCTTCGCCGTGAGCAAGAGCAGCAGCATCATCAACATACAGGAGTTCATGACTAACCAGTTGGAAAGCCTTAGATTGAGCATTGATTCATCTTAGATCAAACCTTCTCATTTGTTCTGAAATGAAGATAAATGCTAACATCACAGTTTGGAAACCCTCAACTGAAGTTAGCACGGAAAAGATGGTAAAGACAGAAGGGGCTTGAATATCACCTTTGCTTTGCACCATTACCAATGGGAAAATGTTCTGACAGAGGACCATCTGCCATTCATATTGCTGTGCAGTTCTTGAAACATTTTAAAAATCTCTGGAAGACATCCCAGTTGACCTAATATGATCCACCTGGCATATCTTTTAACGGCATCAAAAACCTTTCTTAAGTCAACAAACACTTGATACCGGGGAACACAATGTTTAATTCACTTGCAGTTGACGAGCTGAAAGTATCAATCCCATAATTCCCATCCAGACCTAAATTTGCTCTGACTTTCTGAGATTATCAAAGTACAGATCCATTTTCCTTAGGCAGTTACGCTGAATTTTCACAAAAACTTTTCTGAGTTATTCCACAGTATCTGTCTATATTTCTGGGATGAGGTATTATGTACACTAATTACATTATTCAAACTATTGTCTTCATCTTTGTCGCCATATTTATTACAATGCTTCAGCCATTGTATGCTCCGGCCTTCTTCAGGTGATTGGAATGCGGAACTGAACCCTTTATTTTGCTCACTGAGGTAGACTATTCTAGTTCCACGTGCCATGTTTAATGGATATCAGTTATCACCTGTTAATTCCCCTTTCCAAGTTGTCCACTGACTTAACCGAGTATTGAACTCACACTCAAGGACACATGGCACAGTGGATAAAGGCATTGGTTAGATCTAGTGTCAGGACCCAAAGAGTGTGAGTTCAATGCACAATTAAGGTGGTGGAGAATGGGAATTAACAGCTTAGGAAATAACTATATATTTTAGACTTATACCTTCACTAAAATCGCGATAACTAAGGTTTAAATTAATTTGTTATAAATGAAAAAGATTTCTTGAAGCTTTCATATTAGTTTTAATTGAAAGCTAAAGGATTAAATTTACTGTTCCCAGTAAGCAAAATACTCTGGTGTATTTCAAACAGAAATTATATTTATTGGAAAAGACACATGGCACAGTGGATAAAGGCGTTGGTTAGATCCAGTGACAGGACCCAAAGAGTGTGCGTTCAATACCCGGTTAAGGCAGTGGAGAACTTGGAGAGGGGAATTAACAGGAGATATCTGACATCCATTAAACGTTGCACATGGAACTAGAACAGTCTACCCCAGTGAGCAAAATAAAGGGTTCAGTTTGAAATTCCAACCACCTGAAAAAGGCCAGAGCATACAACGGCCGAAATGTTGTAATAAAAATGGCGACAAAGATGAGGACAAAAATCCAAATAATGTAAATAATGTTATTCCACAGTAGTTACTACAAACTGATTTTGATCCCTTTACCCTCATAGAGAGAAATGAGTACTGCATCAACCGAGTTGTGATGTCTGGAAGCACTTTGCAATGTGTTAATTATTAAGTGAATGATCTCCTGGACAAACTTCAATTGGAATGCCATCAAAATCCTGCTGCTAATCGCCTTAATGGTTTCCAGTATTTTCCTCTAGCATAGAGAGAGCCAACATTTCATTTATGGTGTCAAGCTTAGGTAGCATCTTAACATTTACAACTGCATTTTTTTGAAGACGCAAAAACATAAACATGTACTGTTTTAAAATTGTTATAACTTTCTTTGTATTGTGCATATAGATTTTAATTTTTGTGCACTAATAAAAGAATGAATGAGTAATATTTTGATGTAATGCATTACGTTTTGCATGCATGTTTTGATGTTGAAAACAAAAAAAATTGAAACGCAAAATAAAAAACAAATACATTAAAAAATACATAAATAATTCAACATACTTGAACTTTTATTACTCCTTGTGTAGTTCTCGGGGTGCAATAAGAAGCAAAATCACTAAAAAGGCTTTTGTTTCATCAAAAATGTGACGTATTTCCTCATGTTTACATACGATAAGACATTAGCATTTGTTTACTCTTTCTTTCACCTGACTCATTGTCTCGTTGACAAATAAAATTATTATTTCTTTGTTTATAAATAGACAAAATAATTCACTGTCAGAAAGGCTATCAGGTATATCAATGGTCACCAGTAACTTTCATAAAATTAATAGAGGCATGGATGATAGTAGCCACATGTGGTCATCATCGCTAACATGGTTATCATCTTTGACTACTTCACTGACAATATCCACTCGAGTAAAGTTTTCAAAATCATCATCGGAGACCTAATCAAAGAAAAACTCATGAATATATGCTTTGGTGGATATTGACGCGGCCATTTTGTTTACCAAAAATCACAAAAAAATTAACGTGGGTTTAATTGATCCTACACCTCATGTAGAGTCTAGAAGAATTCAAAATGGCATTGGAAAACAGAAGTTTAACCTTGTTCCAAAGTAGTAGTAGGCAATTTCCAGCTTGAAATACCAGAAATAATAGTTGACAAGTCTTTATTTATAGCAACTATCTCAAGATGACAGAATGCGCCTAGAGTAGCAACTATTATCGCCTGCAGTGTGGTAAAGGTTAATAACATCATCATTGAGGACTGATGGATTGTGAAAAACTCTGTAAAATGCTGAGTCCATCTATCTTTGATATAATTACAATCTTTAAGTATGACAGAGCCATCTTTAGACATAAGAGGTTCTACTGATGATGATTTTGTCCCAAATGCTTGCTTGATGCGCGGATACAGAATCTTTGAGTTTTTACTATCATAGGCTACTTGCATTCTGTTAGACAAGTCTAGCCCCACAGGTTTTTCATTCTGCACAGATTATGCTGCAGTAATAATTTAGCATCTGTAAATGACTGGAATAATACTGTTCAGTTTGTTTTGTTTTACAGCATATCAGCAATTGTATGTCTTCAACTACAGATAAAACGTCTTGTTGGTCATTTTAATATAAATATGTATTTTAATACTTTCGTGGAGTTTTGTTTGGGGGTTCACTATTTGACCATAGCTAGGAACTTAACAGGTGCTACCACCCCATTTCAGGTTTGACCAGTGTACAACAGGAATTAAGTGGTAGTTCGATGTAGTTTATCGTCATATCCAGAACTAAGTTAACCTGTTAGCTTTGCTATAAACTGTTCCTCTTAATCTGTAACTCTGTATAGCAAGTGACATTTGCACCTTGTATATCAAAATAGAATTCATTTATTTAAGCTGGATGGTTTGGTTTAGTTTGTTTTACGGCATATCAACCTCAATGGGTTATTTAATGCCAACAACATTTTTAGAAATTTTCCAAGAGTTCAAATAGATTTGTATGAATAGAATATGTATTCTTTGGTTTAGTTTGGTTTGGTTTATTTTGTTTTATGGCATATCAACCTCAATGGGTTATTTAATGCCAAGATTTTTATTGTTGGTAATTTTTTTCAAAAATATATTGCTGGTAATATTTTTTTCTTCAAAAATGTATTGCTGAATTATTATATGTATTATTGAAAATCTTCATTCTTTTCCATATTAATACATATACAGTTACATGGATTATTTTTATAGAAAAGTTTTTATAGAAAAGTTTTAACACATATGATAGGCTCCAAATTTTGTAAATAAAAAAACAAGAAAAAGTAAACCCCCCCCTGAAATTCTCCCTACTCCTCAGGGTAATTCCCTCCTAGTTGAGAATCCCTGTTCCACAGCAAGCAATTCATCTTCGTTCTCCAGTACAAACCAGATCTTTGAATGCTGGTTTTTCAAGGTTGTCAGTCCCTACCTGTTTGGAAATTTGACACTATACACCAATTTTATCTCTATCTTGTCTTGTACTTATCTAAATGTAAATCATTTGTGTAGTTTTAAAAAATTTGAACATAATTTGTCTATCAAATGTTCTTTTTCTCTCTTATTTTCAGTTAAAGCCTCATTCCGTTTGAGGAATATGAATATTGACAGGAAGAAATCTTTCCTCTGCGGAGTTTGTGGATTAGGATTCTCCTGTAATTCCAGGCTCGAGCGCCATATACGAACACACACAGGAGAGAAACCTTTCCATTGTGAGGTATGTGGGTCAAGATTTTCCCAGAGTTCAAATCTCAAGCAACACATGCTTATCCACACTGGAGAGAAACCTTTTCATTGTGAGGTTTGTGGGGGAAGATTTGCCTACAGTTCAAGTTTGAAAGAACATGTTAAAATGCACACAGGTGAGAAACCTTTCCATTGTGATATTTGTGGGTCAAAATTTTCCACCAGCTCTAATCTCAAGCAGCACATGCGGACACATACTGGGGAGAAACCTTTTCATTGTGAGGTTTGTGGAGTCAGATTTTCTAAAAGTTCCTATCTCAAACAACATGTGTTAACACACAATGGAAAAGAATCTTTCCGCTGTTCGCTGTGTGGAGTAAAGTTTTCCCAGGGTTCTGGCCTCAAGCAACACATGTTAGCACATGCAGGAGATAAAACTTTTCATTGTGTCATTTGTGGCGCTAAATTTTCCAAGAGTTCAATTCTCAAGCAGCACATGTTAACTCACAATGAAAAAGCTTTCAGCTGTCAGGTTTGCGGATCAAAGTTTTCACGGAGCTCATATCTAAAACAACATATGCGGACTCATACTGGAGAAAAACCATTTCATTGTGAGGTTTGTAAAGCAAAATTTTCTTGGAGCCTATGTCTCAAACAACACATGCTTAAACATATTGGTGAGAAACCTTTCAATTGTCAAGTTTGTGATGCCAAATTTTCTCAAAGTTCTCACCTGAAACAGCACATATTGACCCACACTGGAGAAAAACCTTTCCCATGTGACATTTGTGGCACAAAATTTTCCCAGAATTCCCATCTGAAACAACATATGTTGACCCATACTGGAGAAAAGCCTTTTCATTGTGAGTTTTGTGGAGCCAAATATTCATGCAATTCAAATCTTAAACAGCACATGTTGGTGCACACTGGAGAGAAACCGTATCTCTGTGAGGTTTGTGGAGAAAATTTTACCATGAGTTTTGTACTAAAGAAACACATGACAATACACTGTTCTAGTTTCTAGTGTGACCTGTGAGAAAGAAAATGTTTCCAGTACACATCTCACAGACCTTGTGATACACAAGAGCAAACATTCTCTAATAGGGGTTGACAATATGAGATTCCTTTGCAATCAAATGGTGGTAAAGATTCTATATAATACATTTTATTCTCTAAAAGCATCTTTCTTATATATATATATGGTGAACTTTTTTAAAAATGTGGGACATACGTTCAATTCCTGCCAAAGGGTGAACATTTTTCTTTAATAAGGTTTCTCAAATATTCAGGCTGGTAGATGAAAATATATATACTGATTAATAAATAATAATGGAGCACCTAGCCAAATACGAGCATCCAATAAAATAACATATAAAATAATCCGTATATATATATATATATATATATATGGATGGAATTATATATATATATTTTAGTGATAATTTTATTTAAAAATATTTTACATTGCGACACAGAAATTTCTATGTTTCAGGACTTAAAGTTTTTTTGTCCCATCACCAAGTAATTTTTGGTAACTCATGATGAAAATGATTTACTTGTGAAAACAATACATTTGTTTCACTATTTACATTATTCGGACTATTGTCCTCATCTTTGTCGCTATATTTATTACAACGTTTCAGTTGTTGTATGCTTCGGCTTTCTTCAGGTGGTTGGAATGTCGAACTGAACCCTTTATTTCACTCACTGGGGTAGACTATTCTAGTTCCACGTGGCATGTTTAATGGATGTCAGTTATCTCCTGTTAATTCCCTTCTCCAAGTTCTCCACTGCCTTAACCAGGTATTGAACTCACTCTTTGGGTCCTGTCACTATAGTTAGATCCAGTGACAGGACCCACAGAGTGTGAGTTCAATACCCGGTTAAGGCAGTGGAGAACTTTCAGAGTGAAATTAACAGGAGATAACTGACATCCATTAAACATGGCACATGGTACTAGAACAGTCTACCCCAGTGAGCGAAATAAAGGGTTCAGTTCGACATTCCAACCACCTGAAGAAGGCTGGAGCATCCAACGGCCAAAATGTTGTCATAAATATGGTAACAAAGATGAGGACATTAGTCTGAATCATGTAAATAGTGTACATAATGCCTCATCTCAGAAATATAGACAGATACTGAATACATATGTTTATTAAAGAGTGGAGAAGAAGTGGGGATCCGGATTTTAAAACTTTATGGTATGTCTCATTTGACCAATCAAAAGGCAGGTCAAAATTAAAACAGAAAAGTTAAAAATATAGGTTAGGTGTTATGAGGGTATGTGGTCTTCTTAGATGTCTCTGGGAACTGTCATATTAAGACAGGCACCATACATCTGGTTAAGAATATACATTGAAGTTACAAAGAGCTAACCCGATATGTATATATCTAACAATATATATATATATATATATATATATATATATATATATATATATATTGATGCTGATATTTTTTATTTTAGAGATTCCCTGAGACCCACAGGTGGTGATATGGGTGGGAAATTTAGTGGGTCCCAATTTAAGTTTCTTAATAAATTGTGTTAAAGTGCTGATCAACAGACCACTTTTTTGGGGTTTTTTTTTACCATCATACCATATATTCAAAACGATAATACTTTCACTTACAATTCAATTAAGAAACTATATATTTGGAGAATTATGACAGAATAAAGTTTTAAACCCTAGAACACTAACCATCAATTAAAGTTCCACCACTACTAACCATGGGTATATCATACCCGATTTTGAAAATATCAAATATAAATCTTTATTTGAAATATTTTACATGCAGGCACTTCAAACTTTGTACTTTGAGTTAACATTAATAGGAACTGAAAAACATTATTTAGGTAAGAGAATCAGGTACTGAAAATTGTGATTAAATATAGGAAAATTTGCGCTGGATACTGTATACCCATGGTTAGTGTTCTAGGGTTAAGTTGAGAGAAAAAAGTAATTCTTTTTTTAATTTTTAATTTATTCTATAAATTTAAAACAAAAACAGTATTTACACTTAATCAGAGTTCAATTAAGAAACTATAGTTTTTGAAAATTAAGACAGAATAGAATTATTTTTTTTTAAATGACGAAAGAAAAGAATTTAAAAAAAATTAAATATGAAAATAAATTTAAAAAAAACAACCAAGAAAGTATCTTAGATGGTAAAATGTCTATTTCATGCCACCCAGACATCCCACCACCCAATAAAAAAAGGAAAGAGTAAAATGAAGAAAGGAAGAAATAGTAAAAATATTTGAAAGAATAACATGAAATGATTAATGCAGAGTTTATTATTTAAAATTGCAAAAAATATTGGCCTCCCTACAGTCTTGTACCAACCTATGCAGGAAAATTTATTTTGTCTGAAAACATTTTCGAGCCGAGTTAAATGTTATTTGAACAGAGAACTGGATGTTAAATACTAATGTCTCTGCTTCTTAGCTAAAACATTTTGTACTCGTAGTTTTAAAAAATATGTTAAGACCAAAAATACACAATGGGTAAAAAAACAAAAACAATTTATCTATGTACTAATTAACATATCGAGTTCATTTGACAAATGATTCGGCTACAGAAAGAATATATTAGTTACATTTTAAATTGATGTCATTGTTTACTTAGTATTGAGCAACAATAAATTCCTTTTACTATACCACAAGTAATATGGGTTGGTTTTGTACAGTGCATCACATTTCATGAGAAACTTCAGTTGCATTCCCAGGATGCACAAATTGTAAAGTTACTATGTCCTTTAAGATTTCTATGCATCAGAGATATATTTACCAAAATTACACAAAAATATCTTCAAATACTAAAGAGTTAATTTATTCAATAAAATCACTATTGGCTTCGGCCACAGCCTCTAGACGACTACAGAATATCATGCAACTATTCTGGATGGTCTCCTTGCTTAAGTTTGTGAATACTGCCATAATCCTTGCCTTCAGTTCATCTTTGATGTTACAAGGAGTTTTTGTTGGTCTCTTGCTCAACTGTGCCCCACGTGTTATAATCAAGTTGGTTGCAGTCTGGGGAGTTAGGTGGCCACATGTAAGGGATGATGTAGTTACAGAAATTGTCTAACAACCATGACTGGGTTCACCAGCTTGTGTGGCATGATGCAGAGTCCTGTTGCCAGACGTAGGGGCTTCCGGCAGCCACCCTCTTAACTCAGGGCAGCACTATCTCCTCAAGCCACTTGATGTAGGCCTCCATGTTGAGTCTAAGGGCCTGACTAACAAATTCGGGAGTTCTTATCAGAACAATCAGAGTGAATTTGCCAAGTTGCCGTACCTTCATAATCACCATTAAACTTATCCAACTCTTTCCGATTCCCTTACACTGTTCTCAGATTTATGCCCAAACACACTGAACTGTTTGTATTGGCACTTCCTGCACAAATGCCAAGCAGTACGGCATCCTGTTTCAAAATTTCTGGTAGAGTGATTTGTGTCATGGTGCTCTTTTTCTCACAGATGGTGCCCAACTGACCCTACTAATGTGCAGTCAACAAAATTAAAAATATAAAATGCCAACAACAATTTGCTCATTACTTCCTTTATATATATATATATATATGCACATTTAATTAAAAACGACTGACAAGTTGCTTTTATTTAGTTTTTTATACAATTCCTCATGCGAACTAATAATGTTTTTCGTTTCGGATGATAAATTATATAAAAACTATCTGAATGTTCTTTTTATCCGAGCGCTTTCGGCTATACATTTAGCCATTTTCAAGGATTATATTTCAACTGTTAGAATTAGAAATAGTTTGTTATATGTATGTTTTATAAAATATTTCATTTTTTTGTTTCAAAACACGGTCAAGATATTATGTCCATGTTCAAAGTTAATATTATTAAGTGTTGGTTTGTTTGTTTTTATTAATAAGGCTTCCATTATTTTTAGCCTTTTTTTGCATGTGGATGATGCTATTATATTAGTGTTGTCGACAAGTATATTCCGAATGAAACATTTTATAAAACATACATATAACAAACTATTTCTAATTCTAACAGTTGAAATATAATCCTTGAAAATGGCTAAATGTATAGCCGAAAGCGCTCGGATAAAAAAGAACATTCGGACAGTTTTTATATAATCTATCATCCGAAAAGAAAAACATTATTAGATCACATGAGAAATTATATAAAAAACTAAATAAAAGCACCTTGTCAGTCGTATTCAATGAAATGTGCATGAAAGAAGGATTGCTGCCTAAATACACAAATATATATATATATATATATATATATATATATATAATTGTGTGTGGTCATGAAAGGGAGTATTAATGTAAACATCAGATATAATTATGCACTGATGCTAAAGATATAATTATATTAAATTTTAATGTTTTGGAATCTAACATGTCATTCAATTTCCCAATGATTTTTGGTTTTATTTTTATCACTGCAGTTTCTACATATTCCACATTGAGACAACAGAAAATTTGTTAAGAACCTGGATGGTAATTTATCATGAGTGATTCAGAAATCAGTGCACTTTCTATACATCTTACCCTTAGTAAATTACTAACTGTTTTAATGAAAGCTGCAACTTGAGATCAAAATTATTGTCTGAATCATTTGCTAAGTTGAAAATCTGTAAAAGTGCACTGACTTTTAAATCATCCACGATAAATTTCTGCTCAGGTTCAAACAATATTTCACCTTTCTTAAATCTTGTTTTCAAAAAGTGGCATATTTAAAAACTGATTTTTTTTTTCATAGTTGTGTAAACAAACCTGTGTCTGAAGACATAGCAGATGCCAGAAATTTTAAAATTTAACATTTGTATGTCTATTGGACAAAAAGCATTACATACAATTTTTGCAATTTGTCATTCAATTACCCAATGTTGTTCTAATATAAACAAATTTGGCAAGCTTGGACCTTTCTTTGACATCGCTATTATTTTAACTACCTCCACTCCTCAGCAATGTTTATTGTTTTAAAAGGCGATGATTAGAATTGGAATAAAACCTAAACATCTGATGAAAGTGAATTTATACATGTATAATTCATCTCCCTTCACTCTTTGGCAATGTTTATTGTTTTAAAAAGCGATGATTAGAATTGGAATAAAACCTAAACATATGATGAAAGTGAATTTATACATGTATAATTCATCTTCCTTCACTCTTTGGCAATGTTTATTGTTTTAAAAAGCGATGATTAGAATTGGAATAAAACCTAAACATATGATGAAAGTGAATTTATACATGTATAATTCATCTTCCTTCACTCTTCGGCAATGTTCATTGTTTTAAAAAGCGATGATTAGAATTGGAATAAAACCTAAACAGATGATGAAAGTGAATTTATACATGTATAATTCATCTACCTTCACTCTTCGGCAATGTTCATTGTTTTAAAAAGCGATGATTAGAATTGGAATAAAACCTAAACATATGATGAAAGTGAATTTATACATGTATAATTCATCTCCCTTCACTCTTCGGCAATGTTCATTGTTTTAAAAAGCGATGATTAGAATTGGAATAAAACCTAAACATATGATGAAAGTGAATTTATACATGTATAATTCATCTACCTTCACTCTTCGGCAATGTTCATTGTTTTAAAAAGCGATGATTAGAATTGGAATAAAACCTAAAGATATGATGAAAGTGAATTTATACATGTATAATTCATCTCCCTTCACTCTTCGGCAATGTTCATTGTTTTAAAAAGCGATGATTAGAATTGGAATAAAACCTAAACATATGATGAAAGTGAATTTATACATGTATAATTCATCTACCTTCACTCTTCGGCAATGTTCATTGTTTTAAAAAGCGATGATTAGAATTGGAATAAAACCTAAACATATGATGAAAGTGAATTTATACATGTATAATTCATCTACATTCACTCTTCGGCAATGTTCATTGTTTTAAAAAGCGATGATTAGAATTGGAATAAAACCTAAAGATATGATGAAAGTGAATTTATACATGTATAATTCATCTCCCTTCACTCTTCGGCAATGTTCATTGTTTTAAAAAGCGATGATTAGAATTGGAATAAAACCTAAACATATGATGAAAGTGAATTTATACATGTATAATTCATCTCCCTTCACTCTTCGGCAATGTTCATTGTTTTAAAAAGCGATGATTAGAATTGGAATAAAACCTAAAGATATGATGAAAGTGAATTTATACATGTATAATTCATCTCCCTTCACTCTTCGGCAATGTTCATTGTTTTAAAAAGCGATGATTAGAATTGGAATAAAACCTAAAGATATGATGAAAGTGAATTTATACATGTATAATTCATCTCCCTTCACTCTTCGGCAATGTTCATTGTTTTAAAAAGCGATGATTAGAATTGGAATAAAACCTACACATATGATGAAAGTGAATTTATACATGTATAATTCATCTCCCTTCACTCTTCGGCAATGTTCATTGTTTTAAAAAGCGATGATTAGAATGGGAATAAAACATAAAGATATGATGAAAGTGAATTTATACATGTATAATTCATCTACCTTCACTCTTCGGCAATGTTCATTGTTTTAAAAAGCGATGATTAGAATTGGAATAAAACCTAAACATATGATGAAAGTGAATTTATACATGTATAATTCATCTACCTTCACTCTTCGGCAATGTTCATTGTTTTAAAAAGCGATGATTAGAATTGGAATAAAACCTAAAGATATGATGAAAGTGAATTTATACATGTATAATTCATCTCCCTTCACTCTTCGGCAATGTTCATTGTTTTAAAAAGCGATGATTAGAATTGGAATAAAACCTAAACATATGATGAAAGTGAATTTATACATGTATAATTCATCTACCTTCACTCTTCGGCAATGTTCATTGTTTTAAAAAGCGATGATTAGAATTGGAATAAAACCTAAACATATGATGAAAGTGAATTTATACATGTATAATTCATCTCCCTTCACTCTTCGGCAATGTTCATTGTTTTAAAAAGCGATGATTAGAATTGGAATAAAACCTAAAGATATGATGAAAGTGAATTTATACATGTATAATTCATCTCCCTTCACTCTTCGGCAATGTTCATTGTTTTAAAAAGCGATGATTAGAATTGGAATAAAACCTAAACATATGATGAAAGTGAATTTATACATGTATAATTCATCTACCTTCACTCTTCGGCAATGTTCATTGTTTTAAAAAGCGATGATTAGAATTGGAATAAAACCTAAACATATGATGAAAGTGAATTTATACATGGATAATTCATCTACCTTCACTCTTCGGCAATGTTCATTGTTTTAAAAAGCGATGATTAGAATTGGAATAAAACCTAAACATATGATGAAAGTGAATTTATACATGTATAATTCATCTACCTTCACTCTTCGGCAATGTTCATTGTTTTAAAAAGCGATGATTAGAATTGGAATAAAACCTAAAGATATGATGAAAGTGAATTTATACATGTATAATTCATCTCCCTTCACTCTTCGGCAATGTTCATTGTTTTAAAAAGCGATGATTAGAATTGGAATAAAACCTAAACATATGATGAAAGTGAATTTATACATGTATAATTCATCTACCTTCACTCTTCGGCAATGTTCATTGTTTTAAAAAGCGATGATTAGAATTGGAATAAAACCTAAACATATGATGAAAGTGAATTTATACATGTATAATTCATCTCCCTTCACTCTTCGGCAATGTTCATTGTTTTAAAAAGCGATGATTAGAATTGGAATAAAACCTAAAGATATGATGAAAGTGAATTTATACATGTATAATTCATCTCCCTTCACTCTTCGGCAATGTTCATTGTTTTAAAAAGCGATGATTAGAATTGGAATAAAACCTAAACATATGATGAAAGTGAATTTATACATGTATAATTCATCTACCTTCACTCTTCGGCAATGTTCATTGTTTTAAAAAGCGATGATTAGAATTGGAATAAAACCTAAACATATGATGAAAGTGAATTTATACATGGATAATTCATCTACCTTCACTCTTCGGCAATGTTCATTGTTTTAAAAAGCGATGATTAGAATTGGAATAAAACCTAAACATATGATGAAAGTGAATTTATACATGGATAATTCATCTACCTTCACTCTTCGGCAATGTTCATTGTTTTAAAAAGCGATGATTAGAATTGGAATAAAACCTAAAGATATGATGAAAGTGAATTTATACATGGATAATTCATCTACCTTCACTCTTCGGCAATGTTCATTGTTTTAAAAAGCGATGATTAGAATTGGAATAAAACCTAAACATATGATGAAAGTGAATTTATACATGTATAATTCATCTACCTTCACTCTGCGGCAATGTTCATTGTTTTAAAAAGCGATGATTAGAATTGGAATAAAACCTAAACATATGATGAAAGTGAATTTATACATGTATAATTCATCTACCTTCACTCTTCGGCAATGTTCATTGTTTTAAAAAGCGATGATTAGAATTGGAATAAAACCTAAACATATGATGAAAGTGAATTTATACATGTATAATTCATCTACCTTCACTCTTCGGCAATGTTCATTGTTTTAAAAAGCGATGATTAGAATTGGAATAAAACCTAAAGATATGATGAAAGTGAATTTATACATGGATAATTCATCTACCTTCACTCTTCGGCAATGTTCATTGTTTTAAAAAGCGATGATTAGAATTGGAATAAAACCTAAACATATGATGAAAGTGAATTTATACATGTATAATTCATCTACCTTCACTCTTCGGCAATGTTCATTGTTTTAAAAAGCGATGATTAGAATTGGAATAAAACCTAAACATATGATGAAAGTGAATTTATACATGGATAATTCATCTCCCTTCACTCTTCGGCAATGTTCATTGTTTTAAAAAGCGATGATTAGAATTGGAATAAAACCTACACATATGATGAAAGTGAATTTATACATGTATAATTCATCTCCCTTCACTCTTCGGCAGTGTTCATTGTTTTAAAAAGCGATGATTAGAATTGGAATAAAACCTAAACATATGATGAAAGTGAATTTATACATGTATAATTCATCTACCTTCACTCTTCAGCAATGTTCATTGTTTTAAAAAGCGATGATTAGAATTGGAATAAAACCTAAACATATGATGAAAGTGAATTTATACATGGATAATTCATCTACCTTCACTCTTCGGCAATGTTCATTGTTTTAAAAAGCGATGATTAGAATTGGAATAAAACCTAAACATGATGAAAGTGAATTTATACATGGATAATTCATCTCCCTTCACTCTTCGGCAATGTTCATTGTTTTAAAAAGCGATGATTAGAATTGGAATAAAACCTAAAGATATGATGAAAGTGAATTTATACATGTATAATTCATCTCCCTTCACTCTTCGGCAATGTTCATTGTTTTAAAAAGCGATGATTAGAATTGGAATAAAACCTAAACATATGATGAAAGTGAATTTATACATGTATAATTCATCTCCCTTCACTCTTCGGCAATGTTCATTGTTTTAAAAAGCGATGATTAGAATTGGAATAAAACCTAAAGATATGATGAAAGTGAATTTATACATGTATAATTCATCTCCCTTCACTCTTCGGCAATGTTCATTGTTTTAAAAAGCGATGATTAGAATTGGAATAAAACCTAAAGATATGATGAAAGTGAATTTATACATGTATAATTCATCTCCCTTCACTCTTCGGCAATGTTCATTGTTTTAAAAAGCGATGATTAGAATTGGAATAAAACCTAAAGATATGATGAAAGTGAATTTATACATGTATAATTCATCTCCCTTCACTCTTCGGCAATGTTCATTGTTTTAAAAAGCGATGATTAGAATGGGAATAAAACATAAAGATATGATGAAAGTGAATTTATACATGTATAATTCATCTACCTTCACTCTTCGGCAATGTTCATTGTTTTAAAAAGCGATGATTAGAATTGGAATAAAATCTAAAGATATGATGAAAGTGAATTTATACATGTATAATTCATCTCCCTTCACTCTTCGGCAATGTTCATTGTTTTAAAAAGCGATGATTAGAATTGGAATAAAACCTAAACATATGATGAAAGTGAATTTATACATGTATAATTCATCTACCTTCACTCTTCGGCAATGTTCATTGTTTTAAAAAGCGATGATTAGAATTGGAATAAAACCTAAACATATGATGAAAGTGAATTTATACATGTATAATTCATCTCCCTTCACTCTTCGGCAATGTTCATTGTTTTAAAAAGCGATGATTAGAATTGGAATAAAACCTAAACATATGATGAAAGTGAATTTATACATGGATAATTCATCTACCTTCACTCTTCGGCAATGTTCATTGTTTTAAAAAGCGATGATTAGAATTGGAATAAAACCTAAACATATGATGAAAGTGAATTTATACATGGATAATTCATCTACCTTCACTCTTCGGCAATGTTCATTGTTTTAAAAAGCGATGATTAGAATTGGAATAAAACCTAAAGATATGATGAAAGTGAATTTATACATGGATAATTCATCTACCTTCACTCTTCGGCAATGTTCATTGTTTTAAAAAGCGATGATTAGAATTGGAATAAAACCTAAACATATGATGAAAGTGAATTTATACATGTATAATTCATCTACCTTCACTCTTCGGCAATGTTCATTGTTTTAAAAAGCGATGATTAGAATTGGAATAAAACCTAAACATATGATGAAAGTGAATTTATACATGTATAATTCATCTACCTTCACTCTTCGGCAATGTTCATTGTTTTAAAAAGCGATGATTAGAATTGGAATAAAACCTAAACATATGATGAAAGTGAATTTATACATGTATAATTCATCTACCTTCACTCTTCGGCAATGTTCATTGTTTTAAAAAGCGATGATTAGAATTGGAATAAAACCTAAAGATATGATGAAAGTGAATTTATACATGGATAATTCATCTACCTTCACTCTTCGGCAATGTTCATTGTTTTAAAAAGCGATGATTAGAATTGGAATAAAACCTAAACATATGATGAAAGTGAATTTATACATGTATAATTCATCTACCTTCACTCTTCGGCAATGTTCATTGTTTTAAAAAGCGATGATTAGAATTGGAATAAAACCTAAACATATGATGAAAGTGAATTTATACATGGATAATTCATCTCCCTTCACTCTTCGGCAATGTTCATTGTTTTAAAAAGCGATGATTAGAATTGGAATAAAACCTACACATATGATGAAAGTGAATTTATACATGTATAATTCATCTACCTTCACTCTTCGGCAATGTTCATTGTTTTAAAAAGCGATGATTAGAATTGGAATAAAACCTAAACATATGATGAAAGTGAATTTATACATGTATAATTCATCTACCTTCACTCTTCAGCAATGTTCATTGTTTTAAAAAGCGATGATTAGAATTGGAATAAAACCTAAACATATGATGAAAGTGAATTTATACATGGATAATTCATCTACCTTCACTCTTCGGCAATGTTCATTGTTTTAAAAAGCGATGATTAGAATTGGAATAAAACCTAAACATGATGAAAGTGAATTTATACATGGATAATTCATCTCCCTTCACTCTTCGGCAATGTTCATTGTTTTAAAAAGCGATGATTAGAATTGGAATAAAACCTACACATATGATGAAAGTGAATTTATACATGTATAATTCATCTTCCTTCACTCTTCGGCAATGTTCATTGTTTTAAAAAGCGATGATTAGAATTGGAATAAAACCTAAACATATGATGAAAGTGAATTTATACATGTATAATTCATCTACCTTCACTCTTCGGCAATGTTCATTGTTTTAAAAAGCGATGATTAGAATTGGAATAAAACCTAAACATATGATGTAAGTGAATTTATACATGTATAATTCATCTCCCTTCACTCTTCGGCCATGTTCATTGTTTTAAAAAGCGATGATTAGAATTGGAATAAAACCTAAAGATATGATGAAAGTGAATTTATACATGTATAATTCATCTCCCTTCACTCTTCGGCAATGTTCATTGTTTTAAAAAGCGATGATTAGAATTGGAATAAAACCTAAACATATGATGAAAGTGAATTTATACATGTATAATTCATCTACCTTCACTCTTCGGCAATGTCACATTGTTTTAAAAAGCGATAATTAGAATTGGAATAAAACCTAAACATATGATGAAAGTGAATTTATACATGTATAATTCATCTCCCTTCACTCTTCGGCAATGTTCATTGTTTTAAAAAGCGATGATTAGAATTGGAATAAAACCTAAACATATGATGAAAGTGAATTTATACATGTATAATTCATCTCCCTTCACTCTTCGGCAATGTTCATTGTTTTAAAAAGCGATGATTAGAATTGGAATAAAACCTAAACATATGATGAAAGTGAATTTATACATGTATAATTCATCTACCTTCACTCTTCCGCAATGTTCATTGTTTTAAAAAGCGATGATTAGAATTGGAATAAAACCTAAAGATATGATGAAAGTGAATTTATACATGTATAATTCATCTCCCTTCACTCTTCGGCAATGTTCATTGTTTTAAAAAGCGATGATTAGAATTGGAATAAAACCTAAACATATGATGAAAGTGAATTTATACATGTATAATTCATCTCCCTTCACTCTTCGGCAATGTTCATTGTTTTAAAAAGCGATGATTAGAATTGGAATAAAACCTAAAGATATGATGAAAGTGAATTTATACATGTATAATTCATCTCCCTTCACTCTTCGGCAATGTTCATTGTTTTAAAAAGCGATGATTAGAATTGGAATAAAACCTAAAGATATGATGAAAGTGAATTTATACATGTATAATTCATCTCCCTTCACTCTTCGGCAATGTTCATTGTTTTAAAAAGCGATGATTAGAATTGGAATAAAACCTAAAGATATGATGAAAGTGAATTTATACATGTATAATTCATCTCCCTTCACTCTTCGGCAATGTTCATTGTTTTAAAAAGCGATGATTAGAATGGGAATAAAACATAAAGATATGATGAAAGTGAATTTATACATGTATAATTCATCTACCTTCACTCTTCGGCAATGTTCATTGTTTTAAAAAGCGATGATTAGAATTGGAATAAAACCTAAAGATATGATGAAAGTGAATTTATACATGTATAATTCATCTCCCTTCACTCTTCGGCAATGTTCATTGTTTTAAAAAGCGATGATTAGAATTGGAATAAAACCTAAACATATGATGAAAGTGAATTTATACATGTATAATTCATCTACCTTCACTCTTCGGCAATGTTCATTGTTTTAAAAAGCGATGATTAGAATTGGAATAAAACCTAAACATATGATGAAAGTGAATTTATACATGTATAATTCATCTCCCTTCACTCTTCGGCAATGTTCATTGTTTTAAAAAGCGATGATTAGAATTGGAATAAAACCTAAAGATATGATGAAAGTGAATTTATACATGTATAATTCATCTCCCTTCACTCTTCGGCAATGTTCATTGTTTTAAAAAGCGATGATTAGAATTGGAATAAAACCTAAAGATATGATGAAAGTGAATTTATACATGTATAATTCATCTCCCTTCACTCTTCGGCAATGTTCATTGTTTTAAAAAGCGATGATTAGAATTGGAATAAAACCTAAACATATGATGAAAGTGAATTTATACATGTATAATTCATCTACCTTCACTCTTCGGCAATGTTCATTGTTTTAAAAAGCGATGATTAGAATTGGAATAAAACCTAAACATATGATGAAAGTGAATTTATACATGTATAATTCATCTCCCTTCACTCTTCGGCAATGTTCATTGTTTTAAAAAGCGATGATTAGAATTGGAATAAAACCTAAAGATATGATGAAAGTGAATTTATACATGTATAATTCATCTCCCTTCACTCTTCGGCAATGTTCATTGTTTTAAAAAGCGATGATTAGAATTGGAATAAAACCTAAACATATGATGAAAGTGAATTTATACATGTATAATTCATCTACCTTCACTCTTCGGCAATGTTCATTGTTTTAAAAAGCGATGATTAGAATTGGAATAAAACCTAAAGATATGATGAAAGTGAATTTATACATGTATAATTCATCTCCCTTCACTCTTCGGCAATGTTCATTGTTTTAAAAAGCGATGATTAGAATGGGAATAAAACATAAAGATATGATGAAAGTGAATTTATACATATATATTTCATCTACCTTCACTCTTCGGCAATGTTCATTGTTTTAAAAAGCGATGATTAGAATTGGAATAAAACCTAAAGATATGATGAAAGTGAATTTATACATGTATAATTCATCTCCCTTCACTCTTCGGCAATGTTCATTGTTTTAAAAAGCGATGATTAGAATTGGAATAAAACCTAAAGATATGATGAAAGTGAATTTATACATGTATAATTCATCTCCCTTCACTCTTCGGCAATGTTCATTGTTTTAAAAAGCGATGATTAGAATTGGAATAAAACCTAAACATATGATGAAAGTGAATTTATACATGTATAATTCATCTCCCTTCACTCTTCGGCAATGTTCATTGTTTTAAAAAGCGATGATTAGAATTGGAATAAAACCTAAAGATATGATGAAAGTGAATTTATACATGTATAATTCATCTCCCTTCACTCTTCGGCAATGTTCATTGTTTTAAAAAGCGATGATTAGAATTGGAATAAAACCTAAACATATGATGAAAGTGAATTTATACATGTATAATTCATCTACCTTCACTCTTCGGCAATGTTCATTGTTTTAAAAAGCGATGATTAGAATTGGAATAAAACCTAAACATATGATGAAAGTGAATTTATACATGGATAATTCATCTACCTTCACTCTTCGGCAATGTTCATTGTTTTAAAAAGCGATGATTAGAATTGGAATAAAACCTAAACATATGATGAAAGTGAATTTATACATGTATAATTCATCTACCTTCACTCTTCGGCAATGTTCATTGTTTTAAAAAGCGATGATTAGAATTGGAATAAAACCTAAAGATATGATGAAAGTGAATTTATACATGGATAATTCATCTACCTTCACTCTTCGGCAATGTTCATTGTTTTAAAAAGCGATGATTAGAATTGGAATAAAACCTAAACATATGATGAAAGTGAATTTATACATGTATAATTCATCTCCCTTCACTCTTCGGCAATGTTCATTGTTTTAAAAAGCGATGATTAGAATTGGAATAAAACCTAAACATATGATGAAAGTGAATTTATACATGGATAATTCATCTCCCTTCACTCTTCGGCAATGTTCATTGTTTTAAAAAGCGATGATTAGAATTGGAATAAAACCTACACATATGATGAAAGTGAATTTATACATGTATAATTCATCTCCCTTCACTCTTCGGCAATGTTCATTGTTTTAAAAAGCGATGATTAGAATTGGAATAAAACCTAAACATATGATGAAAGTGAATTTATACATGTATAATTCATCTCCCTTCACTCTTCGGCAATGTTCATTGTTTTAAAAAGCGATGATTAGAATTGGAATAAAACCTACACATATGATGAAAGTGAATTTATACATGTATAATTCATCTCCCTTCACTCTTCGGCAGTGTTCATTGTTTTAAAAAGCGATGATTAGAATTGGAATAAAACCTAAACATATGATGAAAGTGAATTTATACATGTATAATTCATCTCCCTTCACTCTTCGGCAATGTTCATTGTTTTAAAAAGCGATGATTAGAATTGGAATAAAACCTAAACATATGATGAAAGTGAATTTATACATGTATAATTCATCTACCTTCTCTCTTCGGCAATGTTCATTGTTTTAAAAAGCGATGATTAGAATTGGAATAAAACCTAAACATATGATGAAAGTGAATTTATACTTGTATAATTCATCTACCTTCACTCTTCGGCAATGTTCATTGTTTTAAAAAGCGATGATTAGAATTGGAATAAAACCTAAACATATGATGAAAGTGATTTTATACATATATAATTCATCTACCTTCTCTCTTCGGCAATGTTCATTGTTTTAAAAAGCGATGATTAGAATTGGAATAAAACCTAAACATATGATGAAAGTGAATTTATACATGTATAATTCATCTCCCTTCACTCTTCGGCAATGTTCATTGTTTTAAAAAGCGATGATTAGAATTGGAATAAAACCTAAACATATGATGAAAGTGAATTTATACATGGATAATTCATCTCCCTTCACTCTTCGGCAATGTTCATTGTTTTAAAAAGCGATGATTAGAATTGGAATAAAACCTAAACATATGATGAAAGTGAATTTATACATGTATAATTCATCTCCCTTCACTCTTCGGCAATGTTCATTGTTTTAAAAAGCGATGATTAGAATTGGAATAAAACCTAAACATATGATGAAAGTGAATTTATACATGTATAATTCATCTCCCTTCACTCTTCGACAATGTTCATTGTTTTAAAAAGCGATGATTAGAATTGGAATAAAACCTAAACATATGATGAAAGTGAATTTATACATGTATAATTCATCTCCCTTCACTCTTCGACAATGTTCATTGTTTTAAAAAGCGATGATTAGAATTGGAATAAAACCTAAACATATGATGAAAGTGAATTTATACATGTATAATTCATCTACCTTCACTCTTCGGCAATGTTCATTGTTTTAAAAAGCGATGATTAGAATTGGAATAAAACCTAAACATATGATGAAAGTGAATTTATACATGTATAATTCATCTCCCTTCACTCTTCGACAATGTTCATTGTTTTAAAAAGCGATGATTAGAATTGGAATAAAACCTAAACATATGATGAAAGTGAATTTATACATGTATAATTCATCTCCCTTCACTCTTCGGCAATGTTCATTGTTTTAAAAAGCGATGATTAGAATTGGAATAAAACCTAAACATATGATGAAAGTGAATTTATACATGTATAATTCATCTCCCCTCACTCTTTGGCAATGTTCATTGTTTTAAAAAGCGATGATTAGAATTGGAATAAAACCTAAACATATGATGAAAGTGAATTTATACATGTATAATTCATCTCCCTTCACTCTTCGGCAATGTTCATTGTTTTAAAAAGCGATGATTAGAATTGGAATAAAACCTAAACATATGATAAAAGTGAATTTATACATGTATAATTCATCTACCTTCACTCTTCGGCAATGTTTATTGTTTTAAAAAGCGATGATTGAATTGGAATAAAACCTAAACATATGATGAAAGTGAATTTATACATGTATAATTCATCTACCTTCACTCTTCGGCAATGTTCATTGTTTTAAAAAGCGATGATTAGAATTGGAATAAAACCTAAACATATGATGAAAGTGAATTTATACATGTATAATTCATCTCCCTTCACTCTTCGGCAATGTTCATTGTTTTAAAAAGCGATGATTAGAATTGGAATAAAACCTAAACATATGATGAAAGTGAATTTATACATGTATAATTCATCTCCCTTCACTCTTCGGCAATGTTCATTGTTTTAAAAAGCGATGATTAGAATTGGAATAAAACCTAAACATATGATGAAAGTGAATTTATACATGTATAATTCATCTCCCTTCACTCTTCGGCAATGTTCATTGTTTTAAAAAGCGATGATTAGAATTGGAATAAAACCTAAACATATGATAAAAGTGAATTTATACATGTATAATTCATCTACCTTCACTCTTCGGCAATGTTTATTGTTTTAAAAAGCGATGATTAGAATTGGAATAAAACCTAAACATATGATGAAAGTGAATTTATACATGTATAATTCATCTACCTTCACTCTTCGGCAATGTTCATTGTTTTAAAAAGCGATGATTAGAATTGGAATAAAACCTAAACATATGATGAAAGTGAATTTATACATGTATAATTCATCTACCTTCACTCTTCGGCAATGTTTATTGTTTTAAAAAGCGATGATTAGAATTGGAATAAAACCTAAACATATGATGAAAGTGAATTTATACATGTATAATTCATCTACCTTCACTCTTCGGCAATGTTTATTGTTTTAAAAAGCGATGATTAGAATTGGAATAAAACCTAAACATATGATGAAAGTGAATTTATACATGTATAATTCATCTACCTTCACTCTTCGGCAATGTTCATTGTTTTAAAAAGCGATGATTAGAATTGGAATAAAACCTAAACATATGATGAAAGTGAATTTATACATGTATAATTCATCTACCTTCACTCTTCGGCAATGTTCATTGTTTTAAAAAGCGATGATTAGAATTGGAATAAAACCTAAACATATGATGAAAGTGAATTTATACATGTATAATTCATCTACCTTCACTCTTCGGCAATGTTTATTGTTTTAAAAAGCGATGATTAGAATTGGAATAAAACCTAAACATATGATGAAAGTGAATTTATACATGTATAATTCATCTACCTTCACTCTTCGGCAATGTTTATTGTTTTAAAAAGCGATGATTAGAATTGGAATAAAACCTAAACATATGATGAAAGTGAATTTATACATGTATAATTCATCTACCTTCACTCTTCGGCAATGTTCATTGTTTTAAAAAGCGATGATTAGAATTGGAATAAAACCTAAACATATGATGAAAGTGAATTTATACATGTATAATTCATCTACCTTCACTCTTCGGCAATGTTCATTGTTTTAAAAAGCGATGATTAGAATTGGAATAAAACCTAAACATATGATGAAAGTGAATTTATACATGTATAATTCATCTACCTTCACTCTTCGGCAATGTTCATTGTTTTAAAAAGCGATGATTAGAATTGGAATAAAACCTAAACATATGATGAAAGTGAATTTATACATGTATAATTCATCTACCTTCACTCTTCGGCAATGTTCATTGTTTTAAAAAGCGATGATTAGAATTGGAATAAAACCTAAACATATGATGAAAGTGAATTTATACATGTATAATTCATCTACCTTCACTCTTCGGCAATGTTCATTGTTTTAAAAAGCGATGATTAGAATTGGAATAAAACCTAAACATATGATGAAAGTGAATTTATACATGTATAATTCATCTACCTTCACTCTTCGGCAATGTTCATTGTTTTAAAAAGCGATGATTAGAATTGGAATAAAACCTAAACATATGATGAAAGTGAATTTATACTTGTATAATTCATCTACCTTCACTCTTCGGCAATGTTCATTGTTTGAATGACTGATCTTGGCATATTGTGAAAATTGAAATATGTTTGATCTATATTCCATGTCATTCAATCAAAGCGCTTTCAATACGTTTTTCTCCATGTGTTATCAACAAGCTCATCACAGATGTGCAAAGATGTTTATAATAATTTGAAACTGCAGTAATCAAAATGGGAGAACATTTTTTGAGATTTTTCAAAGACATACAAAAGTGGTTGTCATAGACCGCTTTTTTTTTAAATTTAAAATGTCTGATGTATTCAAATGTTATTAAAACTATAACCTCACTACATGTATAGCATTCAAATTTTTATTATTATTATACCTTGCAGATATCAGTTTACTAATTAGTTATTTACACTATTTACATTGTTCAGACTGTTCTCCTTGTCTTTAATGTTTTGACTGTTGTATACTCAGACCTTCTTCAGGTGACATCAGTTCGAATGATGTAACTAGTGTAAATAGTTACAATATCTCATCCCAGAAATATAAACAGATCTTGAAGAAGGTCAAAGCAGACAACAACCGAAACATTGAGAATAGGGTAATAAAGATGAGGACTACTGTCTGAAAGATATAAATATTTACAATACCTCATATCAAAAATATAAACAGATCCTGATGAAGATCATGCCATACAATGACCGAAACATTGCGAATATGTTAATAAAGATGAGGACAAGCTGAAATATGTAAATATTTACAATACCTCATCTGAGAGATATAAACAGATCCTGAAGATGACCAGAAATATAATGGCTGAAACATTGGGAATATGGAAATGACGTTGAGAACAACAGACCAAAAGATGTAGTTATAATACCTCATTTCAGAAATATCAACAGGTCCTGTAGATCAGAGCATACAATGGCTGAAACATTATGAATATGGAAATAAGGATGAGGACAACAGTCCGAATGATGTAAATAGTTACAATACCTCATCTCCGAAATATAATCTGATCCGGACGAAGGCTGAATTTACAACGGCTGAAATGTTAATATGACAATAAAGATGAGAACAAGTGTCCGAACAGTGTACATAATGTCAGTAGCTACAATACTTCATCTCAGAAATATAAGCATATAGTAATTACTACTTTTTCTACTTACAGGTTTTGATATAATCCATATTGAATAGTGTTTTATTGCTGCATGAATAACTTTTTTTTCCTGCAGACATTTCTGAATTATCGTATAAAAAAAAATCCAAACTCTGAAATATACATCTCGCAATATTGATGTTTAAACTCTTCATGATCCATTTCTTTGATGTCGTTTTAATCAAATGCAATAAGCAATACCTGACCCACTTAAGATGTTGATTTCCTGTAAGCGTGCTGCAATGAGACATTTATTTCCTTAATTACCGTTGAATTAAAAAATAATGTTTAAAATAAATTTAAAAAAATATAACGAGAATGGATCATCTGTTAAATTTCATCTTCTCAAACTGCCATGCATAATCGAACATCTATGATATTTATAATCGAACATCGATGACAGATCTAACATCTATGTCATATATCTCTATCTATAAAAGGAAGGATGTGTGTGTGTAACAAATGCACGGCCGCAATTTTCGACGGATTTGCACCAAAATTTACATTCACATGCTCCAAGTTAGCGGGAAAGGCGAAGACCGACTTTGCATTTCCCAACTCCCATCGATAGTTGAAATAATCGATTTTTTCATGCTTCAACGGCAGTTTACATGTATTTTGCGGACATTTTCTACTGGCCAGCGTGAGAGTCTATAGCTGGCTGCCACGAATAGGCAGGAAGATTCTATTGGCCAGCGTGAGAGCCAACAGCTGACTGACACGAATATTAACTAGCATGCCTAGCATGCAAAAATTCGATAGCTGCATTCGTCACAAGTGGGAAAATTTTAAATCTACATGGCACTTTACTCCAATTGGCTCATTCGCTTGCTTAAACTCAACGTTGATTCTGATTCTGCAGAACTGGGTTGGGTGTGAAAAAGTATTTGTTGTTAACATTCTTTTTTCATTCGTTTTTTTCCAGTTAGGAGTCCTTTTTTAAAGCTGATCGTTTTGTGTTCATTTTGTTTAGTTCTTTTTTCGTAACAGATTTAATGTTTAGTATAGAGCCTAGAAAAAGTTCGCAGTGTGAGATAGGCAAGAAGTAAGGCATGTAGCAACATCAGCACGGCAAAGGGCACTCCTTTAAAGGCAAGGAAGGGCATAAATATTTTAAGTCAAGTGATAGCGATTGCTGTATGAGTAGTACGATTTTTGAATCAAGCCCGGGCAACGCCGGGCCATGCTGCTAGTAATCTATTATTTATGACCTGTATACCTAACATCTATGACATCTACATATAATTTCTATGACATATATATCTGACGTCTATGACGTGTATATATATAATCTATGACTTGTAGATATAATTTCTATGACATGTATCTCTCAGAGTTTCTTATATTTTCAAGATTTTTTTTCTTTTTGATTTTCCTTAAAATTAATTTTGACAACAGTTTTATTTGAGCCGATGAGAATCACGTTGTCCCTCCAGCTCTCACGGTTTTGGCAGAGCGTCCAAACAAGATTAATCTGCTGGAGGTCCTGGCGCACTACATCCTTCTAGCGGCTGCATGGTCTCGCGAGAGTTCGTCTCCAGTTTGAAGGTGGCGAGTTGAACTTGTAGTTGAATTTGGTAGATGAGTGGTCATCAGGTCGATGATATCTACATATAATTTCTATGACAAGATATCTGACGTCTATGACGTATATATATATATATATATATATATATATATATATAGTCTATGACATGTAGATATAATTTCTATGACATGTATCTCTCACAGTTTCTTATATTTTCATACTTTTTTTCTTTTTCGATTTTCCTTAAAACTAATTTTGACAACAGCTTTATTTTTGATAGAAAATAATGTTTCCTGTCTCTAATCCCAATTTCTAGCAGAATCCCAGAAATATTTTAAAAGGGGGAAATCTAGCCTCTCTGAAACAAATGTCTCAATATATTTTTACGCATTTAGTGATCAGTTTTCTTGATCGAACTTTAATCAGTTGCAATAAGAAATACTTGACCTGCTAAGTGATAAACATATTTTAAAAAATCCTTAACCCTAATGATTACTTGGTTACTTATTTTAGTGAATCATTTTACTTAAAATTATTGTTCTGTGGCACAAATAATAGTCACCATTTTATTTTTAAACGAATTAGCCATAAATAATCAAAAGTGACTTTTTTATGACCAGCTGCCATTTATATTATCGTTTTGAGATTTATATAAGTAGTGAAGCAATCTTTCTAAGTAACGCATTTGAAATAAGTTCAGCAGTGAATAATAAGTTCAATCCTCTCTGTGCTCTATACTTTCGGCCTTGTGCCATGTCTAAGCTATGTTTAGAAAACCACATTCTTGCAGGCAAGTTTGTATTTCCTTTGTTGCGGAACTTTTTTTTTTGTCTTTATCGGCAAAGAACTGCTGCAATGCCTTTTGCAGGTGAGGAAGTTGTGGAGAGACATGATCATCCAAGCGTGTATCACTTATGGCACTTAACTGAAAGAGTCAGCAGTTATTTAGGTGAGGAAGTTGTGGAGAGACATGATCACCCAAACGTGTATCACGTATGGCACTTAACTGAAAGAGTCAACAGTTATTTAGGTGAGGAAGTTGTGGAGAGACATGATTGCCCAAGCGTGTATAAGGTATGGCACTTAACTGAAAGAGTCAACAGCTATTTAGGTGAGGAAGTTGTGGAGAGACATGATCACCCAAACGTGTATCACGTATGGCACTTAACTGAAAGAGTCAGCAGTTATTTAGGTGAGGAAGTTGTGGAGAGACATGATCACCCAAGCGAGTATTATACGTATGGCACTTAACTGACTGACTGAAGTAACCTTTTACAAATCACCATCAATAACAGCTACATTCAAAAACCCAACGAGCCATGTTTCCTCTACAATGGCCGAAGGGACTTAATACAAGTGTCTTTTTTTTTCACTGTAATGATTTTTAGGAGACAATTATTTCTTCTCTTTCGAATAAGAAGATGTGGAGAGACATGATCACCCAAGCATGTATCATGTATGGCACTTAATTGAATGGATTCCTTTTTAAGTAAAAAATAACGCCAAAAATAAAACAAAATATTTAAAAAAGGCGTAGAAGAAAAAAAAGAACTTGTCTCGTGTGCATCAGGAATATGTCCCACTTAATGGTAAGATATGAACTCGATGAAGACAGCATTGACTCTAATATCTTAGCATTATGTGGGAGGTATTTCTGCCACACCCAGTATAATGAGACTACCTTATTAATCCATATATAAAATCAAATGTATATTCACACACACACACACATATATAGATATATAGATAAATATATATTTAAGTTAAGAAGAAAAATTTGGTAATCCGTATAGGTAGTCCCAAGGAGGATGAAATCCTGAGAGCTCAATGTAAATTCAGAGCTAATAATTTCAAGAAAAACAGACCACTTTAAGTCTCCATGTAATAATTTATTTCACCTTAGCCCATAGAAGTAAATCTATATTTTTTAAGGTTTTATTGAAA
>OZ038516.1:7197824-7235324 GCA_964036315.1 Acanthosepion esculentum | reverse complement strand
TGTAGGGTGTTTGTGTGAGTAAAAGTGATTTGAAATAAATTATTATTAAATTATTATTATGTTCCCAGTCGACCCTGATGAGCTTGGGAACGAAACCGGTTGGTCTGTCTTGTTGGTGTTTTCATCTCTTAGTTTTTATTTTTCATAATGCCTATAAGGAATAAATTTTAAGTTTTCCTTGCAATATATATATATATATATATATATATATATATATATATATATATATATATATATATATATTAAGATATATATATATATATAAAGTTAATAATCCAGTTCTTTATCCGTCCTGGGTATGATGATAAGCTACATCCGTATCCTGGGTAAGATGATAAACTATTTCCAGCAGCAAGGCCTTTGATCAGGATGTTTTGAGGAGCGTGGAACCACTTCTTAATTGCTGAGGTTCCCAGGTCCACCCTGACCCGGGGTGGTAGCACCTGTTAGGGTCCCAGCTATGAGCAAATCGGTAAGCCCCAAACTCTGGTCAAAACGCTATGAAAGGGTAAAAATAGGTTTTAATATCAAAAATACTTTGTAAAAAAAAATTATTACCAACAATACATTTTTAAAAAAATATTACCAGCAATATATTTAAAAAAAAAAAATATTACCAGTGTAGGAAAATTCTTACCAGAAATAGATTTTTGAAGGAAAAAATATTACCAGAAATTGATTTTTGGAAAAAAAATATTACCAACTATGAATATTTTGTCAACATTAAATAACCCATTGAAGTTGATATGGCATAAAACACATCAAACCACAGATCTTTAGCATTTTTTTTTAAAGTGCTCGATACAACTTAGAGTATAATATTTTAATATTTTACATCGCGACACGGAAATTTTTATGTTTCGGAATTTTAAATTTGTCCCATTATCCAGGAATAGGTAAGTCATTATATGACCCATGTTCACTGAGTCTACGTAAAATGCTACATATTATTAAGTTTCCTAAAAATAATGATCTATTAATTCAGTGGAATGAATTAACTGTAATATGTAGGCATGTTTCCAATGTTTACCTTAAAATATATTTAATAGAATTTTTCATTAAAAAGATCTAATTATTATATTTATATATCCATTATTTTATTATATACAAAGGTATGTTTAATATTTATTCAATTCCTCGATTTTTAATTTTAATTATTGCTATGTCTGATAGCCCATTGAATATAAAGTGCTTTATAGGATCTATATAATACAATTTTATAGGATCTATATAATTTTCTAGGATCAATATAATACAATTATATAGGATCTGTATAATACAATTTTATAGGATCTATATAATGCAATCTTATAGGATCTATATAATACAATTTTATAGGATCTATATAATATAATATTATAGGATCTATATAATTTTATAGGATCTATATAATAGAATTTTATAGGATCTATATAATAGAATTTTATAGGATCTATATAACTTTATAGGATCTATATAATACAATATTATAAGATCTATATAATTTTATAGGATCTATATAATACAATTTTATAGGATCTATATAATACAATTTTATAGGATCTATATAATTTATAGGATCTATATAATACAATTTTATAGGATCTATATAATACAATTTTATAGGATCTATATAATTTATAGGATCTATATAATAAAATTTTATCGGATCTATATAATTTTATAGGATCTATATAATACAATTTTATAGGATCTATATAATACAATTTTATAGGATCTATATAACTTTATAGGATCTATATAATACAATATTATAAGATCTATATAATTTTATAGGATCTATATAATAGAATATTATAGGATCTATATAATAGAATTTTATAGGATCTATATAATACAATTTTATAGGATCTATATAATTTATAGGATCTATATAATACAATTTTATAGGATCTATATAATTTTATAGGATCTATATAATACAATTTTATAGGATCTATATAATACAATTTTATAGGATCTATATAATATAATTTATAGGATCTATATAATACAATTTTATAGGATCTATATAATTTTATAGGATCTATATAATACAATTTTATAGGATCTATATGAATTTATAGGATCTATATAATGTTATAGGATCTATATAATACAATTTTATAGGATCTATATAATTTATAGGATCTATATAATACAATTTTATAGGATCTATATAATACAATTTTATAGGATCTATATAATTTTATAGGATCTATATAATACAATTTTATAGGATCCATATAATATATAGGATCTATATAATACAATTTTATAGGATCTATATAATTTTATAGGATCTATATAATACAATTTTATAGGATTTATATAATACAATTTTATGGGATCTATATAATACAATTTCATAGGATCTATATAATTTTATAGGATCGATATAATACAATTTTATAGGATCTATATAATACAATTTTATAGGAACTATATAATTTTATAGGATCTATATAATACAATTTTATAGGATCTATATAATAATATATATGATCTATATAATACACTTTTATAGGATCTATATAATTCAATATTATACGATCTATATAATAATATGTAGGATCTATATAATATAATTTTATAGGATCTATATACGTTTATAGGATCTATATAATACAATTTTATAGGATCTATATAATTTTATAAGATCTATATTATTTTATAGGATCTATATTATTTTATAGGATCTATATTATTTTATAGGATCTATATTCTACAATTTTATAGTATCTATATTTTAGTATTTTATACGATCTATATAATTTTATATGATCTATATAATACAATTTTATAGGATCTATATAATACAATTTTATAGGATCTATATAATACAATTTTATTGGATCTATATAATTTTATAGCATCAATATAATACAATTTTATAGGATCTATATAATACAATTTTATAGGTCTATATAATACAATTTTATAGGATCTATATAATTTTATATGATCTATGTAATACAATTTTATAGGATCTATATAATACAATTTTATAGTATCTATATAATTTATAGAATCTATTTAATACAATTTTATAGGATCTATATAATTTTATAGGGTCTGTATAATATAATTTTATAGGATCTATATAATACAATTTTATAGGATCTATATAATACAATTTTATAGGATCTACATAATACAATTTTATAGGATCTACATAATAATATATATGATCTATAGAATACAATTTTATAGGTTCTATATAATACAATTTTATAGGATCTATATAATTTTATAGGATCTGTATTATGAAATTTTATAGGATCTATATAATACAATCTTATGGGATCTATATAATTTTATGGGATCGATATAATAAAATCTTATAGGATCGATATATTACAATTTTATAGGATCTATATAATACAATTTTATAGGATCTATATGAATTCATAGGATCTATATAATACAATTTTATAGGATCTATATAATACAATGTTATAGGATCTATATAATTTTATAGGATCTATATAATACAATTTCATAGGATCTATATAATAATATATAGCATCTATATAATACAATTTTATAGGATATATATAATACAATTTTATAGGATCTATATAATTTTATAGGATCTATATAATACAATTTTATAGGATTTATATAATACAATTTTATAGGATCTATATAATACAATTTCATAGGATCTATATAATTTTATAGGATCGATATAATACAATTTTATAGGATCAATATAATACAATTTTATAGGAACTGTATAATTTTATAGGATCTATATAATACAATTTTATAGGATTTATATAATACAATTTTATAGGAACTATATAATATTATAGGATCTATATAATACAATTTTATAGGATCTATATAATAATATATAGGATCTATATAATACACTTTTATAGGATCTATATAATTCAATATTATACGATCTATATAATAATATGTAGGATCTATATAATACAATTTTATAGGATCTATATACTTTTATAGGATCTATATAATGCAATTTTATAGGATCTATATAATTTTATAGGATCTATATTATTTTATAGGATCTATATAAATCAATTTTATAGGATCTATATAATTTTATAGGATCTATATTATTTTATAGGATCTATATTCTACAATTTTATAGGATCTATATAATACAATTTTATAGGATCTATATAATACAATTTTATAGGATCTATATAATACAATTTTATTGGATCTATATAATTTTATAGGATCAATATAATACAATTTTATAGGATCTATATAATACAATTTTATAGGATCTATATAATTTTATAGGATCTATGTAATACAATTTTATAGGATCTATATAATACAATTTTATAGTATCTATATAATTTATAGGATCTATTTAATACAATTTTATAGGATCTATATAATAATATATAGGATCAATATAATACACTTTTATAGGATCTATATAATTCAATTTTATACGATCTATATAATAATATGTAGGATCTATATAATACAATTTTGTAGGAACTATATAATTTTATAGGATCTATATAATAAACTTTTATAGGATCAATATAATACAATTTTATAGGATCTATATAATTTTATAGGATCTATATTATTTTATAGGATCTATATTTTACAATTTTATAGGATCTATATAATGTATATGATCTATATAATACAATTTTATAGGATCTATATAATACACTTTTATAAGATCTATATAATACCATTTTATAGGATTTATATAATTTTATAGGATCTATATAATACAATTTTATAGGATCTATATAATACAATTTTATAGGAAGTATATAATTTTATAGGATCTATATAATACAATTTTATAGGATCTATATAATAATATATAGGATCTATATAATACACTTTTATAGGATCTATATAATTCAATATTATACGATCTATATAATAATATGTAGGATCTATATAATACAATTTTATAGGATCTATATACTTTTATAGGATCTATATAATACAATTTTATAGGATCTATATAATACAATTTTATAGGATCTATATAATTTTATAGGATCTATATTATTTTATAGGATCTATATTCTACAATTTTATAGGATCTATATTTTAGTATTTTATAGGATCTATATAATTTTATATGATCTATATAATACAATTTTATAGGATCTATATAATACAATTTTATAGTATCTATATAATACAATTTTATTGGATCTATATAATTTTATAGGATCAATATAATACAATTTTATAGGATCTATATAATACAATTTTATAGGATCTATATAATTTTATAGGATCTATGTAATACAATTTTATAGGATCTATATAATACAATTTTATAGTATCTATATAATTTATAGGATCTATTTAATACAATTTTATAGGATCTATATAATTTTATAGGGTCTGTATAATATAATTTTATAGGATCTATATAATACAATTTTATAGGATCTATATAATAATATATAGGATCAATATAATACACTTTTATAGGATCTATATAATACAATTTTATACGATCTATATAATACAATTTGATAGGATCTATATAATCTTATAGGATCTATATATTACAATTATATAGGATCTATATAATACAATTCATGGTCGTTCTAAAGTATATACAAAATAATTTTAAAATATAATAAAATTTTAAAATCAACCTATTGTTGTATATATATATATATACGAGTGTCATTCAATAAATAAGTTTGAATTTTTCGGTATAATGACTTCTTATACAGGTAGCAGCTTACTTTTTTTTTCAGGTTGTCTCCCAGCACTGTCACACACTTTTCCCATCTGTGCACAAGCTTCCGTATTCCCTGAGCGTAAAAATATTTGGACTGATGTCTCAGCCAGTCGCTCACAACACTTTTGACTTCATCGTCACTTTTAAACTTCGTGCCTCTCGTGAACGCTTTCAAGGAACCAAACAGGTGAAAGTCTGAAGGGGCAAGGTCTGGGCTGTAAGGTGGATGAGGGAGCAGTTCCCAGTCCAGCTCGTTGATGGTCTGCACCGCTTGAGCTGCTGTGTGAGGCCTTGCGTTTTCATGATGCAAGATGACTCCTTATGACTGATGACCTCTGCGTTTGTCACAAGAGATAAGATCAAACTCCTTGCAATGTCATCCACTGTCACCCTTCTGTCAGACTGAATGAGGTCATTGACTGATTCGATCACCTCAGGAGACCTCACTTCTGTAGGCCTCCCAGGCCTGTCTTCATCCTCAACACTGCTCCGTCCTTCTTTAAACAATTTAGCCCACTTGTAGACATTTTTTGGCTGAAACATGTGGCACCATACACTGTTGACATTCTCCTATGAATTTCAACTGGTTTGCACCCTTCAGCAACCAAAAACTTTATAACTGACCGCTGTTCAAGCCTGGAGCATGCTTCTTGGTCGGCTATCTTTGTTAATCGCCAAAACTCTCAATGTTTTTTTTTAATCTGTGAAAGAAATTAAATCCATGTGAAAAAGAAGTAAAACAAAAAAAATAAAAAAGAGTAAGCTTCTATCTGTATTAGAAGTCCTTATACCGAAACATTAACCTTATTTATTGAATGACCCTCGTATATATATATATATATATATATATATATATATATATATATATATTGAACGATAAAAATTATTAAAAAAATTATAATCTTCAGACACATTGAGTTGTAGATTAATATTCTTTCGTTTTTATAATTATTATTTCATTTAGATTCCTCGACTAGTTTCGGCCAACATGGCCATCATCAGGAGAAAAAATATTTCTGCTTGCTGATAGCAGTGAACTACAGAAATGCATGTCTTGATGGAGAAAATTAACTTTTGTCTGTAGTTTTCATTTGTTTTTTTTATTTGATTTTTTATCTTTTTATTGTGAATTTTTCAATATTCCTTGTGTTGGTCAAACAGTCTCTTTTAAGTTGTTATTTGAGATAAGAGCTGGATTGATTCATGCTGATTTGAATTCCCTTGGTCAGTTTGGCAGATTTATTGGTCCCTGGAGAGGAGATGTGTTTCTGTTAAGTGCGTGTGTGTGTGCGTGTGTTATTTGGTTCTTAGCGAGTGAGTGAGTATGATATTTGTAAGCCTGTATATTGCTGTGGGTGTGTGTTATCATTTGGCTCATTAGGGAGTGAGTGAGTGAGTATGATGTGTGTAAGTGTGTATATTCGTGTGGGTGTGTGTATAAGTTGAGGCTTCAACCCCACCCCCGTAAGCATGTTTGTCTTGTGCGGGTGAGAAATGTGGGTAGGTTTTGATTTGTAGGGTTATATATTAATACTATCTATATTGTTAAATTTATGGTTTAGCCCGGCTGGATAGTGCGTTTGTAAACGTCGTATCACTTATTTTCATGGAACTCTAAAATCTTTCTAATGTTATCTGCTCTGGACTTTTCTATTCTCTCAATTATAGTGAATTTGGCATGGGTTTTGAAGTCGTGTTTTTCTAGGCGGAAATGTTGTTCTACAGGTAATAATTTTTCATGGGGAGTCGACTTAATTCGATTGCGATAATTATTAATTCTGTAGTGAAAGGGCCATTCAGATTTTCCTACATATTGTTTCTGGCATAGTGTGCATTCTAGGAGGTAAATTATGTTATGACTTCTACAGTTAGAGTCGTGGTAGATTTTGAAAGTAGATTTAGTGACTGAGCTAGTGAATGAATTCGTGTGTCTAATGTGGTTGCAGCATAAACTTCTTTTGTTGTTACATGGTTGGGAAAATCCTGTTGTTTTTGTTGTTAGTTTATTACGGATTACCTTGTCCCCTAAAATGTGGTTACTACCTATGATTTCTTTTAGGTTCTTAGGTCTACAATATGCTAGAAGGCCGGGTTCCTTAAACAATTTTTTAGGTCTGGTTTGAGATGTAGTATTTCCCAGCGACTTTTGATTATTTGGGATAGTGGAGGCAGAGTGGGGTTGAAAGTGGTTACTAGAGGGATGCGTCTGGATTTATTTTTGATCTTGCATATTAGGGTGTCTTCTCTAGGTGTGGAAATTGCTTTATTTATTTGTTCCCTGATTAGGTGTTGTTTATAGCCACGTGTTGTGAATTGATAATCCAAATTTTCAATGTGTTTGTTTAATTCTTCATTGTGGGAACATATCCTTCTGAGTCTAAGTGCTTGTGAATAGGGAAGGTTCTCTTTGAGGTGTTTAGGGTGGGAAGACTTAAAGTGTAGATAGTTGTGGGCGTCGATGATTTTAGTCTGTAGTGTCGTTTGTAGTTTCCTGTTTTCATCTATGTAAATGCGGGTGTCTAAAAATGTTAACAATGTTTTGAATTTTTCATAGTCAAACTTAATTGAGTCGTGCACTGTGTTTAGGGTCATGGGGAATTGGATGAGTTTGTCGTCACTGTCCGTGTATACAAAGAATATATCATCGATATATCTTGCATAGAATACGCAGTCGTTACTAATGAGGGGATAGATATGGGTCTCCTCAAATTTTCCCATGAATATTGTAGCATATGAAGGAGCTGCAATGGTGCCCATGGTACAACCTCTTGCTTGCAGGTAGTGTGCTCCATTGAAGTTGAAAGTATTCAATGTAAGAATATACTCCATGAGTTTTATGATAGCTTCTGTGGGGGGTTCTTGTTTTCTTCTTTTAGTAAGTGCTTCCTGAAGAGCGGTTAGCCCTTCGATGTGTTTAATGTTTGAATAGAGTGACCTTACGTCCATAGTCACTAGAAGAGCATTCTCTGGAACTGTTTGTATGTGATTAATTTTGTTAAGTAGATCTGTATCAAAAGTAAACAAATGACATCACACATTATGAAATGGACAAAGTCCGACAATTATTATAAAAAGAAAGTTAAACATAAAAATGTCTTCAATAATTCTCGGACTTTGTCCATTTCATAATGTATACACACACACACACACACACACACACACACACACATACATACATATATATATATATATATATATATATATATATATATATATATATATATATATATATATATATATATTGTCTCCTAAAAAATTAATTTCGGTTGAGCTCTCTGGTTTGAGGTGTGAATTTGTAAACAGTGACTATTTAAGCTAATATTGCACGACTCTTCGGCAGAATTGAGTCACTGTCAGTCACTGTGTGTTTATCTAAAATCTAAAAATAAACACGCTAAAATTCACCTTCATGACCGTGCGCTGACGGCTTAGTGGGAGAAGTTCCGACTGACGCAAATTCAGTCGGGTTTCGATCCTAGCTAGAGGCAACCGAATGTCTAGCCACACTGATGAGCTGCGAAACAGTGTGTCTGTGGATGACAAAAATATGTATATATAGATATATATTACCCTTGTTGAGCTTTCACACACAAATAGTAACTGGTGGATTATTTTTGATGGAGGTCAAGTGACAGCAAGTCTTCTCCAGACTCCAGCGATCTTCCCCCCTATTTGATGATTTTATCATTGGTCTCATCTGGCTGGTCTCAATTTTCGGGTGCATTTCCATTTTTTTCATCTTCTTTGATAAATTCCTCTGGACTTGTCCAAGAATTGTGAGAATCCTTGTTCCACAATTCTTTCTGTTTTTGAATCAACACAAAGACCGGTGCAAGGATCTCGTCCCCACCCAGAATCTATAATAGGAGACCTGACTATACGAGAGCTCAGTTTTCATAAGGTATTATTCATATAAAATACAAATTTCATTCTAACCTAATAATGTACAATAATGGATCCTATGCAATATAGGTGAAGAATTCAACCAGAAAAATAAATAAACTATATCTAAATTCATAAATAAATAAACTATATCTAAATTCATATTAGAGATATATCATAATTGATCATTTGATAAAATTACATGCATCATAGCTAAATGTGCTCGATAAGGTGACACCTTTTGTAAAAAAAAAAACATGCATAACCTTGCAGGTGAGGACCAGTTAGAAATACCTTCTGATCGGACAACCCACTCCGTAGAGATAGGCTTCGATTCAGGGTGTTCATAAGTATTTCACTCCAACGTTGTCTTGGATCACAAATACTTTAAACATAAAGAATAAACCCTCTCAGGGCCTGTGTAAGGGTTTCGTGGGCTTCTACCTATCTTTGATACAAGGTCGCATTCTACTACATCTCAATTTTCATAAGGTAATGTTCATATAAAATACAAATTTTATTCTAACCTAATTATGTACAATAATGGATCATATGCAATATAGGTGAGCAATTCAACTAGAAAAATTGAAAATAAATACAATGTATCTAAATCAGGCATGTCCAAAGTCCAGCCCAGGGGCCAATTATGGCCCACAGTCAAATTTCATATGTCCCCCATCCTCTGTCATAGAATGTATCACTTACGGCCCCCAATAGTATTGCCAATCAGAGTATGTAATCGGAGCATGTATTTTGAGGCCATATGAAATTGGTATTAGAGCCCATTCTAAGGTCAACATTAGCTACTTCAACCCACTGGCTTATGATTCTATCACTAAAATCAGGGCCGGTGGAAGTGGCCCCCTCACGAATCTATGATAGGGGGGGTCCTCACCTCTACTACATCTCAATTTTCATAAGTTAATATTCATATAAAATACAAAATTTTATTCTAACCTAATTATGTACAATAATGCATCATATGCAATATAGGTGAACAATTCAACTAGAAAAACTGAAAATAAATACAATTTATCTAAAAACAAATTAGAGACCTGTCAAATAGATCATTGCATCTTTAATAAATCAATATTATGGATAAAAATTAGTGAATTTTATATCGTATTTTGTTCGACATTGGGCAAGAGCAAAACAAATCAGAATTTGGACAAAAAACAAAAAAGATTTTCCTTGTTCAATAGTTGAATATTTTCAAAATATTAATTTTTTTTTTAGACTTAACATGAGCAAAACCAGTTCACAGACAAAAGAACTCCACAAATTACGTCAAATTCTGAAAGAGATTTTCATTCTGTCTATATTTCCGTTTTGCAATTTAACATTCAACATTATGGATGAATAAAATAGTGAACTTATATAGTATTTTGCAAGGCTTAGCAAAAACAAAACAAATTCAAAGGTTTAGAAAAACGAAATATATATGACCCCAGAAGGACGTCAGAAATATACACAAATGATTTGTCCTTTAATAATCAGGTGTGTTTGGTTTAATTTGTAATGTATATAAATGTAGGTAGAAAAAAATCAACTAGTGACAATATAGTGAAGGTCACACAGCTCTACCCAAAGTCCCGAGTCAGCCCCCCCACTACACACACACGATTGGGGGTTTCAGATTAATATATGCCATGTGTATACCATTGTACGAGGGTCAGCTGCAAATGTAATAGCCTGACCAAGATAGAAATGTAAGTAGACACACCCATTGGTCGACTAAAAACATGCAAGTGTACATACCGGTTAGCTAGCTGTTGGATTTTGGTACACTTGATTATTTTTATGTCTACGAACTGGTTTGTTTATTTATATTTCTGTCTTGGTCAGCCTATGAACTTTCACACTGACCCTCGTATGAAAGTCATAGGACCATTCGGGCAAATATTAAAAGCTGTGGCTTTCTCATACAGTATCATTCTACTTTGACATTTTTATAAATAATTTTTAATGTCCAAAGGTTCAACAAGAAAAACTGCTTTGTAACAATGCAGTAAACTTATGACATTAAAATTATTTTTCAACTTCTGACAACTGTGGGATATTCTTTATCTCTTTTGGAACATGTCTAGCATGAAGGGAAAGTGCTTTTTTCATAATTTGACTCTGCTTGAATACAGTTAAGAACCTGTGAGAATATGGTAACATTCAAACTTTGTTTCTGATCTTGGACATTTTTTTCTTGACCAAAGATGACATACTCTGCAACAACCCTGATTGATTTAATTCCATTGCATAACAGAGGCTACTTTGTTGTGACCTTTTCTGGAAATCGTCATCTTATGAGTGAAGATCTTGGGACTTTGTGACAACTCCCATGGCTTTCCTTTGCCAAAATAATCAAATTTCTACATCATTATGCCTTGTGACAATTTTTTTGTGATGTTTCTGTAACCCTATATTCTTAAAACATTACAATATTATATTTCTAATTCAAGTCTGCTTTGTCTTGAGTGTTACTTAATCTTTCCTTTGGACCCTTCAACCGACCCCACCCCTGCTTTACCAAGACATTCCTCGATATTTCCTGTGTCATCTAACAGAAACAATATGAAGGGAAAGTTCATTTTCAAAATATAACACTGCTTGAATACAGTTAAGAACCTGTGGGAATATGGTAACATTCAAACTTTGTTTCTGATGTTGACAAGATACCGATTGTCATAAAGCTTTACCCGGAGTCCCAAGTCAGACTCCCCGCTACACACACACGATTGGGAGTTTCGGGTTAGTACATGCGATGTGTATAGCGTTGTACGAGGGTCGGCTGGAAATTTAATAGGCTGACCACCATAGAAATGTAAATAGACACACCAATTGGTCGACTAAAAGACATGAGTTTTTACATACCACTCGACCAGCTGTTGTATTCTGGTACACTTGATTGTTTTTAAGTTTACCAACTGGTATATCTACTTACATTTCTATCTTGGTCAGCCTATGAACTTTCCAACCGACCTTCGTATTTTCAATAAAGTATCTCCTTGTCTAAATTCCTTATAATCACCAACACTATTGTCCCAAAGGTTATAAAAGTACTCTTTCTTTAAAAATAAAATCTTATATTTCTTCAGGGTAATTAGCTATGAGATCATTCATTGTCTTAATTATTTTTAATTAAAAAATAATTCTTAAAATAAATTTGAACAAATAAACTTGAAATAAGAAAAAATACTAAAAGAAATAATTCACTTTCGTACAATGTTATGTCTTCATAGAAAAACTTGATTTTGTTATCCCTAAAGATATTTTAAAACCATGTAATGTTTTATTAGAATAAAACATTATATTTCTTGGGGGTTTTCTGCTACAAGCCATTTCACTGAGAACATATTGTTTCTCCTAAACTCCCTTAATTACCTTATGCTTGGTCGCCCAGGTCTCTCTGTAATTAAATTATTTCAATGTTTATAGAAATCTTCGTAAAGATCAGAATCATTTTACAAGATTAAATTTAACATGAGAATCCAAGAATTTTGAATTCTAAATTTGATTTACATCAGAAAACATTTTTATATTCACATAATAAAAAAAACACAAACCAAATCACACCAAAAATATATTTGAAAATGAGAAAAAAAAGTACCAACTTACAACAACTAAAAATGGTGTAAACGTTGCCTAGAGGGGGAAAAAGTGATAATTACCTCTCTAGAAAAAGATAAACTCACAGACAAAAGTTCAGAGCTTATTTCAAAATACAGATACAAAACCAAATTCCTTCTATGCTACCTACAACCACATCATACCCCAAAACATTAAATAAAATATCTAAATGTAATAAACTTTATTCAAAATCCCAAAATTAAAGTCAGGTGGATTCATGCCTAATCAGAATTCGATAAACAAGAAATTTTAATGTAGATCTAAAGTCAGGTGCATGATAATTTCTACATTACAATCAATATATAAAGTGACCCCTCACCTTCCGACCACCAAAGTTCCTATACATTCATATTCCAGAGAATGTAAATAAATCTAAAAGACTTGCCTGTGTCGCTAATCAGTATTGCGTTGATTCATTCATTCATTTTCTATGGCTTATCAACAGACAAGAAATTATGATGTGAATATAAAGTGGGGGATCAATTGTATATTACAATCAATATATAAAATTTCTATACATTCATATTCCAGAGATTGTAAATAAATCTAAAAGACATGCCTGTGTAGCTAATCAGTATTTCTTTGATTATTGGTTTCTACGGCTTATCAACAAACAAGAAATTATAATGTGGATATAAAGTGGGGGATCAATTCTACTTTAAATTCAATATATAAACTGATCCCTCACTTTGTAGCAACGGTAGTTTCTATACGTTTATATTCTAGAAACTGCAAATAAATCTAAAATACATGCCTATGTAGCTAATCAGTATTTCATTATTATTATTATTTTAGTATGATTATTGTTTGCCATGACTTATCAATCCTTTGCAGTAAAGGCAGAAAATATTTTTAGATTGTAAAAAGTTTTGGTAAATTTCTATTTTAACACCCGCGCTAAATATCTCTTAAAATTTTCCAAAATCATCATAATTCCGTGTAAATGTACATACTGAACTCAAATTAACAATTAAATCATGAAGAAACCTATCGTTTTGTAGTTAACGACAAGAACAAATCGGACTTCTTGTTGGTAATTCGTCCCCCATTACCGCCATCAGGATATCTGATTCAATGCCGAGTACTTCCACTGACAGAAGACAAATTTGGGCCTATTTACAGACTTTCGTTGCAGAAAATCACTACGTACTACCGTAAAGAAATGTAATTTTTTTTTAGGGTTAGGGGTTGTGTTTGGATTCTTTCTGTGTAGAAAAGGGGACAAATTAAAAAAAAAGAAGAAAACATTAAATAATACAATAAACCGGATTAACTTTAGGGTTAGGTGTTAAGCTATATCTCTTTTTTGAAATCACTACGCATTATCGTAATTTTTTTTTATAAGGATAGTCTTATTTAAAATAATACAATAAAATCTTTTTTTTTTGTAGAATAGCAATGACAAATTGAAAGAATAAATTAAATAATAAAAATAAAGCATTTTTTTTATATTTTAAAATTGAAAATAAAACAAAGATTAATGCACGAACTTGGTAAAGTACAAGGGTTGATTGTATTATTATTTTTTTTAATTTGTCCCCTTTTCTACACAGAAAGACAACCCCACCCCTAACCTTAACACCTAACCCTAAAGTTAATCTGGTTTATTGTATTATTAGATGATTTTTTTAAAAATTTGTCCCCTTTTCTACACAGAAAGAAGCTAAACACAACCCTAACCCTAAAAAAAATTACATTTCTTTACGGTAATGCATAGAGATTTTCTGCAATGAAAGTCTGTAAAAGAAGTAAATAGACCAAATTTTTTATCCGCCAGCGGAAGTACTCGGCATTGAATCAGATATCCTGATGGCGGTAATGGGGTACGAATTACCAAAAAGAAGTCCGATTTTTTCTTGTCGTTAACTCCAAAACGGTATGTTTCTTCGTGATTTAATTGTTAATTTGAGTTCAGAAGATGAACATTAACGTTACGTTTAAATTTTTGAAGATTGTAGCTATCAGTGAATCAAGTAAGCGGAAGGGAGTTACACAGGCGGGAAGTGAGAGAAAAGAAACTGTTGTAGTAGATGTGGCGGTTATATTTCGTTATTTCAATATTAAACGAGTGGGACTTAGATGCCAATCTATTGGCACACTTAAATTCGTGTAGGTGAGGCTGAAGAGAATAAATCCCGTTAGAGTAGTTGCCATGAAAATATTTGTAGAAAAGACAGAGGGAAGTCACTTCACGTAGGTGAGAATCTGACTGAAGACGAGATGCTAAGTAAGGATCCTTCTTTGGATTATGTCAAGAACGAAGAAGGGGTTTCTTTTGCAATTATACACAAATATTTTTCGAAAATAAATCCTGTCAGTTCAAATGTTTCCATGAGTCATATATTGAGATAAGCGGTATGATAAGCAAAGTGATCAATTATTGACTCAAATTCAACCAACGTGAAGAACCTAGGGCTAATTTGCAGAAAAAAATGGATCACGAATAACCAGAATTCATGGAAGGATAAACATATATATATATATATATATATATATATATATATTTTAAAGACATTTATGATATGTTTAACGTTCTTTTTATAGATACAAGTATTTAAGCAAATGCTCTGTTTTATAATAAACAGTATTAAATAACATTTACCGGCCTGTATAAAACAGAGCATTTGCTTAAATACTTGTATCTATAAAAAGAACGTTAAACATATCATAAATGTCTTTAAAATAAATTGTCGGACATTGTCCAATTCAAATATATATATATATATATATTAATCGGAATCACCCCATGCAAGGTAGTAAAGCCACTAAGACACAAAAGGTTTCAGAGAATTAGGAAGAGTAACATTAATAATGAACAGAGAGAGACAAGAATAATCAGGAGTTAGCTGAAAAACAGGAAAACGGAACGGAATTTCCACATGTGAGAAATGCGAGAAAATAAACTTTTAGCATAGAATTCATGGAAAGAAACCTTTAGCATAGAATTTAAGCTCAACTGTAAATTTATGAGACCTCAACGCCAGTCTAGTACTGCCCTTAAATTCAAAAGGTCTAGGTACCATATCGAAAAGCTCCTCCGAACAATCACCATGAAACTATTTTAGAAAAGACGCGGAGAGGCCACCTTACGGAGGATGGAAATAGACCGAAGCCGAGACGCCAGATCACGACTAATAATATTGCTGATTTTTATCAAGGAACACAAGATAAATAAATATCAAGGATACTGGATTGTTGTTAAGTTTTTTGTGTGTCTTAGTGGTATAAAACTCTCTGAGAACAAGGCATGTTATTCCTGTTCTTTTCAGCCATTCCGTTCCGTCCGTGAAATAGTTTGTTATTATATAATGGATATAATAATGCTCATAATGGGAGAAATAGAAGTGGACGAATAAACCTTTTCTTCCAGAGTTTTCTCCCGTTACATTTTCATTGGGAGATTAGCCATAGAGCTATTGAACAGTAAACTATCTAAACCTCATCTTTCTAGTGCCATGAGTTGAAACCACATTTTGGATTTTGTGCTTGATGTAGCCTAACATCGTAAACACCGATTCAGTCTGGTCTTTTTTTTTATGCAAGAACGCATAAGAATCTCTCGTCATGATATTTTATTACATAATTTGGTCTTTTCTGTAGGCAAGCTGTTGTGAAATATCAATTTTAAAGCTACTAAGCGAAGCAGATAAAATGACAAGGCAGGCAATGCGGTTATATTTTTTTCTGGACAAATCTTGTCTTGAAGGAATTTATTTACCATAATTTTTTTTTTTCGTTATGCATACAGAAGTTTGTAAACGGATCAGCCGTTATTTAAGATTCAGAGAATTTTTCTACTTTTTATTCTGGGTTATAAAATTATTGGAATTATTCTTCCATTTATTCTCCAGTAACAAAGATGCACTCGGAGAATCTGGCGTACACTTGCGTTATTTAAGTTCTGTAACTATCAACGGAATTTTTTTTGTTGTTGTTGTTGTCCAAGTAACAACCAGAAAGGAATAAATTCATCTGATCACGAGAATCAGAATTTAGAAAAATTCCATTTTTTCTCCGCTTTGTTCCTGCGTATGTAAGCTATGCTTTGTCTTTCAATGGCCAATTTACTACAAGATATTTGGTTGTTCGGAAAATAATTCACCTCACAGATATCTATCTATCTAACTATCTATCCATCTCTCTCTCTCTCTCTCTCTCTATATATATATATATATATATATATATATATATATATATATATATATATATATATATATATATATATTGTGTGTGTATTTAGGCAGCATTTTTTCATTGATGCATGTTTCATTAAATAATATAGACAAGTTTTGTCTATTTATTTTATGTAAATTCTTTTCATATCGTCTGATAAGCTTAATAACATTATCATTAAAAGAAGAAAGAAAATCACAATATTGATACATATTTTTAATCCAATCTAAGCTTTCGGCTTACATAAGCCATTATCAAAGATGACAATTACATTACAATATATTTAGCAATACACGGACAACACAGTGATGATAGTCTGTTTCTGTTTACATGGAAGATTTCCAAGCAACGACAAACTTGTGCCTATAAGACGCTGGAAGCGAAAATCGCACCACAGCTCATGACCAAGCGAGAGTAAAACGAGAAGTATTAAGTATGGGACGCCGTTGATATTTCAATATTGTGATTTTCTTTATTCGTTTAATGATAATATATATATATATATATATATATATATATATATATATATATATATATATATATATATATATATATAAAGGCTTTGATTGAGGAATCAGAGAGCCGAGTTCAAATTCCAGTCGAATCCATTACATTCACCTGCGTGCTAATACCCTTTGGAAAGGTGTGAATCTTCCTCTTCTCCCTCCAACTATGGGTAAATAGCAGGACAGACTGGGTTCTATAGCCTTGGATGGCAACTGGTCTAGGAGAAGGACAACTCTGAATTCAAAACCTGCGGAGGGTTGTTTGGGGACCTTGTGGCACTCAGTGCACCAGGTCTCTGTATTCGTCCCTTCAAAAAGTGTGGATGGTCCTGCACGAAACCTTCACCACTATAATCAAATCTCATGTGTCGGCGTCGGGCTCTCAGTTTCTAGGAACTGATCTGCCTGACCCTAATATGTCGAATTCGACGGGAGAGTCGATCATATACGTGGTGTAACAGCAATATTGTACAATTGTTAGATCTGAACGGTTGTACCTTAGGAATGAGTAATATATTTTTGTGAAACTTTTATAATAATATATTAGAAAACAATTAAAAGGTTTATTCTAGACTCGGACATTACATTCCGAACAGCCTAAAACTATTTTCCAGTGTATACACAGGCTGTGTCACGTATTTGAGAACATAATTCTGAAAGAGATTGACATAAAATTAAAACTAACTAAGTTAAAAGGTTTATTCTAAAACCAGGCATTATTTTCCGAATAATGTAATTCACAGAATCATATACAGGGCATTAATCTCAATATAAATTATAATTTTTCTTTGATTTATTTAATACTAACCTAGAAACCCCCCCCATCGTGTAGATTTTTAGGCTAGCACCTGCGGAGGGTTTTGTGTCTTCGGCCTTTAACCTTCAGCGTCTTATGTACGTACAAGTTATTTAGAAATAATAAAATTATTTTATCTTTATCCGACACCTGAATTCGGCATAATCATTCTTCGTATACACAACTGATTTCCGTATTTTGCACGCAATTTTTATTTTATTTTAAAATCACCATTCTTTATGATCTGATGAAGTCAGTCTTAAAAGACATTAGGGAGCCATAACTATGTAATATTTCGAATACGTCACAGTACGCGTTCTAGAAAACGAAAAAATATATAAGAGCTTAAGTTTTAATTACGGTTTATATCAACTGCAGTTGCGACGAAATTAAAGCTTTTCATAAAGAATTGTTTTTTAAACCTTTCACTCTGTTCGACATTTAAATTTAACTTTAAAAGTGTAATTTATTTCATTTTTAATCCCGTGTAACTACAGTAGTTGCTACCTGTTACTTCAGGTTGTTTATGATTCACCGAGATCGAAAAAACGGACGGACGGACACACGTACACTACGCTTTATTTATAGAGATCCTACTTCCTTCTGCATAGTACAATAATAATATAGATTTCTATTTACTGCTATCATTACTAAGGCAAGGTCGTAAATATATACCATAAAATGCGGTGTACAAGTCGACCTCAAGCACATAAGTTGGAGCTTATTCTTACCATATACGTCGATCCCCCAAATTACCTTAGGCTACCAGAGGCCCAAAACTTAGACCTACCCGTAAATGAAGGTAGGCTATAGTATATGATAACCTGTGTCAAAACTAGATTCTGCGAATTTTTTTTTAAGCATATCACCACAAACAAGGCGTGAGTGCCTCTAGCACTCAAGACGTTACAGAAATTGTTATATAGGAATAAAGTGTTGCTACCGACACTGTAATTTGAACACAGATCACCAGAGAGTAAACACGGGCAATCCCATTTCTAATAAGTAGACCACGTGATAGTAAAGGAAATGCATGTATGGGAATTAGCGTGCTGTCTAAGTGATCACCATTTCTATTCTATCCTCTATTACTATACGGATCAGTCTATCTCTATACTGATCACTATACTATTTCTCTCTACTGATCACTATACTATTTCTCTATACTGATCACTATACGGATTACTATTCAGATCACTATACGGTCGTTACTATTCGAGCGAGTATTATCGAGCAAGTACTATCAGTGCGAGTGTTCTCAAAGGCGTCTGACACCAGTATTGTTCAACGGCGTTACTATAGTTGCATCTGCGATTACAAAGTCTCTACTACAACGAGCATTACGAAAGTGACAACGAGTAATCGTTGACATTACAAAAGTGGCAGCGAGTGTTTGCTGACATCAAAAAAACGGTATGCTCAATATTCTTCTGTAGCACGACATTTCTGTTGCTTGAGGTCTCCACTTCATCTGTGAGGAAATTGTCCGGCATTCTACGATATATAAGAACATCGATATGCAGAGTATTTCAGAAGTCTTTTCTTTGTTTTGTTTTTTTAACTATTTTCCCCGTATCTTAATAGCGTCCTGGGTATGACGATAAATTACACGCACGTCCTGGGTAAGTCATAAACTACATTTGCATCCTAGGTATGACGATAAACTACATCCGCGTCCTGGGTAAGACGTTAAACTACATCCGCGTCCTGGGTATGACGTTAAACTACATCCAGCAGCAAGGCCTCTGATAATACGTTTTTGAAAAAATAATGTTGTCAGCTGTACGTTTTTGAAAAATAATATTACCAGCTATACGTTTTTGAAAAAATAGTGTTGCTGGCTATACGTTTTTGAAAAAATAATGTTACCAGCTATACGTTTTTGAAAAAATAATATTACCAGCTATACGTTTCTGGAAAAATAATATTACCAGCTATGCGTTTTTGAAAAAATAATATTACCAGCTATACGTTTCTGGAAAAATAATATTACCAGCTATACGTTTCTAGAAAATAATATTACCAGCTATGCGTTTTTGAAAAAATAATATTACCAGCTATACGTTTCCCGAAAAATAATATTACCAGCTATACGTTTCTGGAAAAATAATATTACCAGCTATACGTTTTTGAAAAAATAATATTACCAGCTATACGTTTCTGGAAAAATAATATTACCAGCTATACGTTTCTGGAAAAATAATATTACCAGCTATGCGTTTTTGAAAAAATAATATTACCAGCTATACGTTTCTGGAAAAATAATATTACCAGCTATACGTTTCTGGAAAAATAATATTACCAGCTATACGTTTTTGAAAAAATAATATTACCAGCTATACGTTTCTGGAAAAATGATATTGCCAGCTATACGTTTTTGAAAAAATAATATTACCAGCTATACGTTTTTGAAAAATGATATTGCCAGCTATACATTTTTGAGGAAAAAAATATTAACAGAAATAGATTTTTGACAAAGCAAGAATATTACCAGGAAAAAAGTTGTCGGCATTAAATGACCCATTGAGGTGTTGATATGCCGTAAAACAAAACAAACCAAACCAAACCGTTTGTTATTACTTTGGAACGCACCTTTTCCTATGACCATACGCTCGGATAATCCACTATAAGATTGGCCTTGTTCCGCATTCGGTTGCGTGGGGCGTTTAGTGAATATCTCCCTATATAGATCCCTGTTCGGTGGTTACTTTCCGACCTAGATTTATCGAGCCAGTACTATTAGTGCGAGTGCTATTCGAAGGCGTCTGACACCAGTATTGTTCAACGGCGTTACTATAGTTGTATCTGCGATTACAAAGTCTCTACTACAACGAGCATTACGAAAGTGACAACGAGCGTTCGTTGACATTACAAAAATGGCAACGAGCGTTCGTTGACATCACAAAAGAAAGTGAGAGCAAGAGTAAGGAGGGGTTTTGAGGAAAGGATATAGAGAAGGACGGGTATTAGGATCAAGGCATCAGAAGATGACGATTGACATTACATTTTAATATTTGAAGATTATAGCTATCAGGGAAGCAAGTAGGAGGAAAGGAGTTCCCATCTCTGTCCCATAATGATTGTTCCATTTACATACAAATTTCATAGACTAAATGGATCAATCATTATGGGACAGAGGTAGAATAATATAGAAGAATGGCTAATTCAATAATCAGATTAAATTGAAAGAGGAAACATTTTTTTAAGCATTTCACCCCAAGCAAGGCAGGAGTGCCACTAGCACCCAAGGGGTTACAGAGAGTGAGAGCAAGAGTAAAGAGGGGTGTTTGAGGAAATGATTATATTTAAATATTTGAAGATTATTGCCATCATGGAAGCAAGTAAGAGGAAGGGAGTTCTCCTGTCGGGAAGTACAAGAGGAGAAGCTGTTGAAGTAGAAGAGGTGGTTACATTTAACCGTTTCCACAGTGAAAGGGTGGGGCCGAGATGCCAGACTAGTAGCACGCTTAAATCCATGCAGTTGGGGTACCAGTGAAAGTAGTTCGTCAGAGCAGTTGCCATGGAAATATTTGTAGAAAAGACGGAGGTCAGCCACAGCACGTCAGTGAGAGAGTGACTGTAAACGAGATGCCAGGTCAGGACCTATCACATTGCATATCCGTCTCTGGAGTGTATTCCCTCTGTCTTTTCGGCATATATATTTTTGAAAACTGTTCTGATCAGCTCTTTTTCCCTGGTGCTCCGACTACGTTGATTTAAGATCAATGAATATTTGAACAGTCATCTTGAAACTACTGGAATCACTTATAATCCTACCAGAAAACATACGCATTTTTGAAGTCTCAAGCAAGGCGGGAGTTTTGACATTAGCTTTACAGAATTCGCTCTATCCATTCGTCTTTTCGAGAAAGAAACAAATTATTCGTATGGTTGTTTCGGTTTAATGAAGAGCACCGGACCTATTCAACCTGTACAGCGAGACGATTCTTGGAGAATTAAAACTCCTACTTGAGAACAACAGCAATTAAGAGGTAATTCCACGCTTTTCAAAACCTCCAATCTCCAGATCAGATGCCTTGCTGCCGGATGTAGTTAATCGTCATACCCAGGACTGTCCTAACAGGTGCTACCACCTCGGGCCAGGGTAGACCTGGGAACACCAGCAATTAAGAAGTGGTTCCACATTCCACAAAACCTCCTGATCCGAGGCCTTGCTGTTGGACGTAGTTTATCGTCATACACGGGACACGGGCGTAGTTTATCGTCATACCCAGGACGCGGATGTAGTTTATCGTCATACCCAGGACGGACTCTTACCAGGTTTTAATATTGGAGGTCGCAATCTTAACAAAATAAGGTATGCAGATGACATAGTGTTGATAGCAGAAGCGGAAGAAAAACTCCTACAGAAGGTAGTGAAGGAAAGCGAGAAGAAAGGAATGAGTCCAAAATGCAAATTACAAATCGGTGATGAAAAAATGTCAAGTACCGAAATTTAAATATCTGGGAAATATTATGACAGAGGACAGAAAATGTGACACCGAAATCCGAAGACAGAGGAAAGAAACGCATAACATAAAAGAAGAAGAATGATATTGAGTAAGTTGATGGTGGAAAAAGGCTGAACAAGGTTTAAGAGAGATAACAAAAAGACAACATTTATTAAGAGCTACAAAGGACAGGAAATTGTGGAGAGCCATGATCGCCAACGTCCTGAATGGACACCGCACATAGAAGAAGAAGAATGTGTCTGAGAGTAAATGGATGACGGGACAAGGTTTACGAGAGATAAGAAAAAGACAAAATTTATTAAGAGCTACAAAGGACAGGAAATTGTGGAGAGCCATGATCGTCAACGTCCTGAAGCGACACGGCACATAAAGAAAAAGAAGAAGCTATTCTTTTGTGAACAGAACTGGTAAAAATCGGTCTTCATCTATTCGCTTGCACAATTTTCCATATGGTAATGGTAATATTAGCCTCTTTCCTTATAAGGAAACTTTCGGCATTTATTGACGGAGCAGCCAGTGCCATTGTCGGGTGAAATTTATAAAACCGTTCTCTTAAAACAATTTTTTCAGGAAAATACGTTTCTCAAGTCAAGTTGCTCTTATTGCTCTTTCCAGGATTGATGAAGTTTCCTTCCTAACCTTTTGTTTGATGTGGCGTGGAATGTCAACATCTTGATCATGCCATTCTTTACTCTTCAAGTTACATGCGCGATCAATTTTAATTGTTGCTGGTGTTGAATATCCTCAAGTGATGGAATTTTTATTTGGTGCAATTCTTTGTTTGTGATTCTGTAGCGCCAGTCTGCTGGTTTCATTTGAAGTCATCTTTAATCGTTGATCTTCGGAAACGGTTGTATACAGCTGAGAGTTTTGATATTTTTGAAAGAGTTTAGCGCCACGAATGGCATTCATATGCAAGTCTCGATCTGACAAGCCTATTTAAAAAGTTGGCTCGATTTCGTAAGTTAATGTTTTGGTTGTGTAGAAACATGCAGTGTTGTGTGAAACTAAACGCAACCCATTTTATGTTCTTTTTTTTTCTTTTTTTTTCTTTTGCTTATACTAAATGTGTTTTAACTGGATCCATACTTTTATTCCAATTCTAGAAAATTCCAGAAGTCTGTTTTGGAAACTTTCATTTTGTCTCTTGTTTCATGGAACACTGAAACAGCGTTTAAAATAATAATAATAATAATAATAATAATAATAATAATAATAATAATAATAATAAACACCACCCACACCCGGTTACGGAGATAGGACCTGTTACAATTCTATGGGACTACACAATACACACTGACAGAACAATCAAAGCCAACCGCCCAGACATTGTTATTAAAGACCACAAACAAAAAAAGTGCCTCCTTATTGATATGGTAGTCCCTGCAGACTGCAATGTATCTTTGAAGATATTCGAAAAGCTGTCAAAATACAAGGAGCTTGAAATAGAAATCTCAAAAATGTGGCACATGGGAACATCAACAATCTCTGTTGTAGTTGGAGCCCTAGGATTGATTGGAAAAGATTCCAGTAGACTAATTGAAGGGATCCCTGGAAGTCCATGCCTCAAAGAGATACAAAAAATTGTTCTGACAAGTACAGCCCACACTTTACGAAGGGCTTTATCTATGTAATTATTTTTTTAATTTTTTTTTCAAGTGGAAAGTGTCATGATGCCATTTCTAACCTTAGGTCCCCGGGTGGGACCCGGAAAGAAATGTGTAAACGCCAGATATCAAAGGAAATAATAATAATAATAATAATAATAATAATAATAATAATAATAATAATAATAATAATATAGATAGATAATGGGCATATTGAGCTAAGTAGATAGATAGATAGATAGATAGATAGATAGATATGATAGCTTGCGATAGATAGATAGATAGATAGATAGATAGATAGATAGATAGATAGATAGATAGATATGAATAGCTTGCGATAGATAGATAGATAGATAGATAGATAGATAGATAGATAGATAGATAGATAGATAGATAGATAGATATGAATAGCTTGCGATAGATAGATAAATAGATAGATAGATAGATAGATAGATAGATAGATATGAATAGCTTGCGATAGATAGATAGATAGATAGATAGATAGATAGATAGATAGATAGATAGATAGATATGAATAGCTTGCGATACATAGATAGATAGATAGATAGATAGATAGATAGATAGATAGATAGATAGATGTATAGATAGACAGCCTAAGATAGATACACAGACATAGATAGATAGACAGATAGATAAACCGACATAGATGGAGATAGAGACAAATAGACAGACATAGAAGGATAGATAGATAGACAGACTGAGATAGACATATAAAGATAGATATGCAGATATGAATAGGCAGATAGATATGAACAGACTGAGATAGATAGATAGATAGATAGATAGATAGATAGATAGATAGATAGATAGATAGATAGATATGAATAGACTGAGATACATAGATATGTCTTTGTTGTAAAAGATCTCATCATGTTTTGCCCAAATGATGTTGAAACTGCCAATATTTTATGGTTACTATTACAGGCTGTATGGTCTTCCATAGTTGTCTTAAGAACACAATTAAAATGACTGGAAAATGACTCCAGAATAACCAAGATTTAAAAATTTTATTTAAAAATATTTTATTAATTCAAACATTGAATTATTTTCTAAAACGGGAAAAATACTAAATTTAGAATAAAAACGACCGTTTCATGCTGACCAAACCGAAATGAATGGCATTTGGCTTGAACCGGACGAAAACCTCTTAACATTAACGAAAGGAAATTTGATTGAACGGAAAGAGAAAAGACGCAACAAATTGCGAAGCTGACATCAAGTGGATGCATTGGAACTTCAACGAATCGAATTCAAGTTAATGGCATTCACTCAAAGAAAAGGGTGTGTCTGAAGATAGGCCTGCGGAAACGGTTCTGTTGAAAGATACATGTTAAAAGAATTAGAATTAGTTTTACTTTTTCTACTTTTCCCATTCTACAGTGATTCTCGATTTATTTTGTTCTCTCATCTTTTGTTTTTAATGTCCCTTATTTGTTTAAATAAAGACAACAGAGAGGCTTTGATCGACATGGAGAGGAAGCTCCTTTCACTGGTCAGAATGTCCTCTTTGGCAAAAACAATGGTGGAGGATATCTGGCGTCTAGACTGTTGTGTCGGAAACCTACCACCCCTCTTGAAGATGAACTTGTCTGCGTCTAAAGACTTTAAATAGCGGCACGTCGAGAGACAGATAGCGAGAGGAAGTTCTTGGCTGAGCTAGTTATAGACTACTCAGGCGATTTCTGTGCCTTTTACCAACCAATAAAACCCTTTTTATTGTTACGTGTTATTTGTCGTTTGTCTCTACAAACCCCAAACCAACATCATAACATAGACAATGACTGTGAGGAAGACAACAGAAAAAATAGAAAAAAAGTTATAAAGACTTCAAGACAATATTGTTGGATTGGAACAGAAATTTGCTTTTTTCAATAGGTATCATTTTAATCCGTCATATTATCTCACACACAAGACATTTGTAAAACTGTGGTTTAAAGTGTAAAGTGAATAATATCTTTCTGCAATTAATAATTTTACTAATTTTCTTTTAATCAAATATCGACGACTGGTATTTGATTTTTAAGAGGCTAGAATTTTTTTTTTTATTTACACCAGACCACACATAAACCCGTTGGTTTTATTTTAAATGCAGTTCATGATATAAAATGATACGGTAACAATATTATCAGTTTCATTATCAATTACTCATTTTAAATTGTATTGAAAGACGGGAAAAGAAGGTTTATTGTTCCACATTGCGAGAAAATTTCAAGTAATATAGATACCATCAAAATGGATACTTTTTTCTACAATCAAAGTAAAAAAAACTACACATTCTGTTTTAAAACATTTGCCAAAAATCAGACAACTAATTCGAACGGAATCTTCAGATTTTATTCATTAATGAATGGATATTTTATTGAATAGATTATTTTATTAATTACACATTTTAATTTGTATTGAAAGACACTCAAAGAAGGTTTATTGTTCCACTAGGTTTTTTAGTTGACACATTGAGACCTGTTAAGAAAATTAAACTTTCTCTACATTTGCCGTTCTTTTTCTGCCATGCCCGATTTATTTTGTTCTTTCCTCTGGAGACAAGCGTAGCCTTTTTTTATGAGACCCCGCCCTTGTTAGTTGAAATCAATCTTAACGACAAAGGAGAAGCTTTGATCGACATGAAGAGGAAGCACTTTTCGCTGGTAAAAATGTCCTCTTTTACAAAAATAATGGTTGAGGATATATGGCGTCTAGACAATGATTGCGGGGGAGACATCAGAAGAAACAGGAAAACAATCATAAAGACTTCAAGACATTATTGCTGGATTGGAACAAAAATTGGCTTCTTACTTTTTTTTTATTCAATAGGTGTCATTTTAACTCGTCATTTCCTGTCACACGCATGACGCTGCATTTCAAATGTAAGACTTATATACATAGACTGAAAGGTTACACGGTAAAGCGTCTTTTAAAAGTTCAACGATAATTCTTCGATTGCAATTTTAATTTAAAGACAATTTTATGTACGTAGGTCCTTACTTTCCGTAAAAACAATTACTTTTATTTCATGGGTGACTTTCGCTGGATTTTGCAATTAATTTCGATTATTCCCAAGTGCGAGGTCTGATCAGTTTACAGTTGCACTAGGCTAGGTGTAGCCGTAACTTCTAGGCTAACAGTTTCTTTTCTCGCACTTCTCAATATTGGAACTCCCTTCCGGCTCCATACTGTCCAACTAACTTTAATCTCCAAAAATTTAAACGAAATGTCAATCGCTATCTACTGTCCTCCTGATTACTCTTTCCTCTTCCCGCTCGTTATTAATGTTTCTGTTCCTAATTCTTCCACACCCAGTAACCCCTTGTGTCTTAGTGGCTTTACTGCCTTGCTTATGGAACTCCCTTCCGGCTCTACGCTTTCCAGCCAACTTTAATCTTCAAATATTTAAATGCAATGTCAATCGCTATCTACTGTCCTCCTGATTACTCTTTCCTCTTCCCACTCATTATTAATGTTTCTGTTCTTAATTCTTCCACACCCAGTAACCCCTTGCATGTTAGTGGTTGTACCTCCTTGCTTTGGGTGATACCGAATAATAATAATAATATATATATAAGGCTAGATGTAGCCGTAACTTCGTTTCATTTCAAATGTAAGACTTATATACATAGACTGAAAGATTACACGGTAAAGCGTCTTTTAAAGGTTCAATGATAATTCTTCAATTGCAATTTTAATTTAAAGACAATTTGATGTACGTAGGTCCTTACTTTCCGTAAAAACAATTACTTTTATTTCATGGGTAACTTTCGCTGGTTTTCGCAATTAATTTCGATTATTCCCAAGTGCGAAGTCTGATCAATTTGCAGTTGCACTAGGCTAGGTGTAGCCGTAACGTCTAGGCTAACAGTTTCTTTTCTCGCACTTTGGAACTCCCTTCCGGCTCCATACTTTCCAACTAACTTTAAACTGCAAAAATTTAAATGCAAAGTCAATCGCTATCTACAATCCTCCTGATTACTCTTTCCTCTTTCTACTCATTACTAATGTTTCGGTTCCTAATTCCCCCACTCCCTGTATTCCCTTTCGTTTTAGTGGTTGTATTGCCTTGCTTGGGGTGATAATAATAATAATAATAATAATAATAGTAATAATAATAGTAATAATAATATATATATATATATATATATATATATATATATATATTATACTGAGATTATAGTTCTTTAAAACTGTCAATAGTCTAAATAACGAGTTTATGTAAATGAAAGTGAGAGCAGAGACTGTGTGATAAGAAAACAAATGTAACTGATAGCTACATACGACAGGAAGCTGGGGAGAGACATGATCGTTGACTTTCTGACAGTGAAGAGTGCATAATATCGGCTATATATGAAAATGTAGACAGTGTGAACATAGAAATGAACCCTTCAGAATGACTATCGGTTTCAAAACTCAAGCGATCTTCACACACACACACACACACACACACACACACACACACACACTATATATATATATATATATAAACTAACACCCGCGGAGAGCTCTTGATGGAGCCTTTGGCTTGTTCAGGAGTCTGAGAGTCCCTAAGTCTTTGCATATTCTCAGCATTGCAAGCTTTCCTGGCTGCCGTTCGCTCTGGGTTTTCATTTGCATGGTACTTTCTTTTCCTCCATGCAACCTTGGCTCTTTTTATTGTAATCATTTTAATCGGTCATCATTTTAAGTGTTAAATATCCGTCAGATTTCCAGACAACACTTTTAGTTAGAAGATCGTTTTTTATATATTATTTACTAGCTTAAAAGCCACCCAATTTTGATTCGTCCTTCGGTTTGTACAGATGTTTCTAAGTCGTTGCATTTTCTCAGCATCGCAATCTCTCCTGGCTGACATTTGATTTGGGTTTTCATTTGCACGGGACTTTCTTTTTGTCGCTGTAGCCAGGGTTCTTTTGATTGCAATCTGGTTGTCTGTTGACAGAGATTTCTTTTTGCAAGGCACACTGCTGCCATATGCGATAGGCAACAATAAACTACAGAAGAACTCAAAATTGATCGCTGCATTTAAGTATTGCATTAATTTTTAAGCTTAGCTTTTAAAAGTTCAGCGATAATTCTTCTTAAGTGACTTAATTTAAAGACGATTTGATGTACGTAGGTCCTTACTTTCCGTACAAACAATTACTTTTATTTCAGGGGTGACTTTTGATGGATTTCCCAATTAATTTCAGTTATTCCCAAATTTATTTTCAAGTTATGAAACTTGTTATCGTACAAAAAAAAAAAAAATTCGCCGCAAAAAATCACGTAAAAAAATAGGTGAGAACAATCGCAGTAATGAAACTAAATGTACCGAAACAAAGTTGCATCTTTGTAGTGAGTAAACTGTCTGGGTCTATATGAAAAATAAGTTTTTCATATAGACATTTAAAGCAGTATCATATTTTTTGGATTGTAAGAATAATTCTTTGTTTTTGTTGCGAGTGAGTATTGTATTAACAGTCTTTTGGAGAGAATAACGATATTCTGATACAATACTTACTATTTAACCCATAGCTGGGGAGAGAAGAGGTGGATTTATAACTTTCCCAAGAGTATTTGCGAGTAATTGAATATACTGAAACCGACTCGAACTGGAATTCGCCACTCTGATTAATAACTTCCTAGCTATTATCGGCTACACCACCTACACATTCAAGCACACCTGGTTTTCTCAAGCGGTCACCCATCTAGGTATTGATCAGGATCGACTTTGCTTAATTTCGATGATCGTAGAAGAACTGGTGCTTCGGCGTCTTGTGGTCATAATCCCAGAAAACTGCGAGATACGGAAGAAAGGCCGGGGCGTACAACGGCCGAAAAGTCGTGAACAATGATGAGGACAACAGTCCGAATAATGTAAACAGTTACAATAACACATCTTAGAAATATAGACAGATACTGAAGAAGGCCGGGGCGTACAACGGCCAAAACGTCGTAAATATGACAAAAAAGAGGAGGCCAACAATCCGAACAATGTAAATAGTGTAAATAGTTACAATACCTCATCTCAGAAATATAGACAGATAATGAAGAAGTCCAGAGAGTACAACGGCCGAAACGTCGTAAATATGGCAAGAAAGATGAAGCCAACAGTCCGAACAATGTAAATAGTGTAACTAGTTACAATACCTTGTAGTGGACCATGGGGTGAAGATGTGAAGAGATATCAGAAGGTTAAATTTTCCAGCTGGCGTGTCCAGATACATGAGAATGTTGGACTTTAATTAAGTCCAAAGAAGACAAAGAAAACAAACAAGACCGATATATATATGTAAACAAATATATATTAATAACAAGTTACACAAAGACATGTGTTTGTATGGAGAAATTATGTGTGTGTGTTGTGAGTGTTCGTACGTACGTGTATTGTTATTCGCGTGTTCCCAGAATTTGGGAAACGCTGAATCTGTGAGAGGTCACATATTGGCCTAAGTGGAAAAAGAGAGATTTTACCTCATCTCCACGCGAGGTGGCGGCCCAAGGCCTGAGTCGGAAAAGAGAGAGAGAGACGAAAGGTCAGCCAGTATTTATAGCCAGGGGAGAGAGACCCCTGTTGAATGATTAAGGGCCTGAGGAGGAGCTAACTGCGACAACCTCATCTCAGAAATATAGACAGATAATGAAGAAGTCCAGAGAGTACAACGGCCGAAATGTCGTAAATATGGCAACAAAGATGAAGCCAACAGTTCTAACAATGTAAATAGTGTAAATAGTTACAATACCTCATCTCAGAAATATAGACAGATACTGAAGAAGGCTGGAGAGCACGACCGCTGAAACGTTGTGAATATGGCAACAAAGATGAGGACAAAAGTCGGAACAATGTAAATAAAAAGGCGGGAGGGTGCTTAAACTGAGGCGGGGTTGAGAAACAGTCGACTAGAAAAAGAATGAGGACATGTAATTAAAAAGAGAAGACAAGAAATTAACGAATAAAGGCAGCTAATTAAAGAGAGAAAGAGAGAAATGAAAGAGAGAGAGAGAGAGAGAGAGAGAGGGGGGGGATGAAAGGAAGCCTGAAAAAAATGGCTAAAAGAAATACGAAGAATTTTTTTTAAAAAGAAGTCTCTTAAAGGTAAAATGAGAAATTATCGAAAATTGGAGAGTAGTTTAAGACGTACAGAAATTTACATACAAAAAAGGGCGGTTAAATTGCATAAAGAAAACGAGAAGTTAAGGAAAAAAGGCGCGAAATTGAGGAAAGAAGACGTGTCTGACGAAAGAAATTAAAAAATAGAAGGGAAGGAGGCGAGACATTAAAGAAGGCAGGTGAAAAATTGAATGAAGAAGACGAGAAATTAGAGGAGGAAGAGATATTTCTAAAATGCTAGGGGTAATTAAAGAAAGGAGACAAAAACTTGAAAGAAGAAAACGACCAAGAAGTAAATGGAGGACAGACATTTCTAAAAAGTTAGTGCAATTAAAGAACGGCGGTAAAAAATGGTAAAAAGAAGACGAGGAACTAACGGAAGAAGTGACATTTTTAAAAAAGGTGGGGGCAATTAAAGAAAGGGGGCAAAAGATTAAATGAAGGAGACGAGAAACTAAATGGGGAACAGACAGTTATAAAAACATGGGTGTAATTAAAGAGAGGGGGCAAAGAATTGAAGGAAGAAGAGAAACTAACGGGGGAACAGACATTTATAAAAAGATGGGTGTAATTAAAGAAAGGGGGCAACAGATTGAATGAAGAAGACGAGAAACTGAAGGCGGAACAGACATTTATAAAAAGATGGGTGTAATTAAAGAGAAAATTGAATAAAAAAGGCGAGGAACTAAAGGAGGAAGCGACATTTCTTAAAACCTGGGGGTAATTAAAGAATGAGGCAAAAAAATGAAGGAAGAAGAGAAGGTAAAGCGGGAACAGACATTTATAAAAAGATGGGCGTAATTGAAGAGGGGGCAAAAAAATTAATGAAGAAGGCGAGGAACTAAATGAGGAAGCGACATTTCTAAAACGCTGGAGGTAATTAAAGAAACTGGGCAAAAATTTGAATGAAGCAGAGAAACTAAAGGGGAACAGACATTTATAAAAAGATGGGTGTAATTAAAGAGAAAGGGAATATTGAATGAAGAAGGCGAGGAACTAAAGGAGGAAGGGACATTTCTCAAACTCTGGAGGTAATTAAAGAAAGGCGGCAATGGATTGAAGGAAGAAGAGAAACTAAATGGGGAACAGACATTTAAACAAATATGGGTGTAATTGAAGAGGGGGCAAAAGATTGAATGAAGAAGGCGAGGAACTAAAAGAGGAAGAGACATTTCTCAAACGCTGGAGGTAATTAAAGAAAGGGATAACAAAATTGAAGGAAGAAGAGAAACTAAAGGGGAACAGACATTTATAAAAAGATGGGTGTAATTTAAGAAAGGGGCAAAAGATTGAATGATGAAGGCGTGAACTAAATGGGGAACAGACATTTATAAAAAGATGGGTGTAATTAAAGAGAAAGGGAAAATTGAATAAAGAAGGCGAGGAACTTAAGGTGAAAGAGACATTTTAAAATGCTGGGGGTAATTAAAGAAAGTGGTCAAATAATTGAAGGAAGAAGAGAAACTAAAGAGGGAACAGACATTTATAAAAAAGATGGGTTTAATTAATGAGGGGGCAAAAGATTGAATGATGATGGCGTGAAGCTAAATGGGGACCAGACATTTGTAAAATGATGCGTGTAAATAAAAGTGTGGCAAAATATTGAAGGAAGAAGATGCGAATGTGAAGGGGAAACATAGATTTCTATATAGTTTAGGGTATCTAATGTTAATAAGGCAAAAAATTGAATGAAGAAACCGAGAGACTAAAGTGGAAACAGACATTTATAAAAAGATGGGTGTAATTAAAGAGAAAGAGAAAATTGAATGAAGAAGGCGAGGAACTTAAAGAGGAAGAGACATTTCTAAAACGCTGTGGGTAATTAAAAAACTGGGTCAAAAAATTGAAGGAAGAAGAGAAACTAAAGGGGGAAAAGACATTTATAAAAAGAAGGGTGTAATTAAAGAAAGGGGACGAGAAGTGAAGGACGGGGTCGAGAAAATAAAGTGGGGAGAGACATTTCTAAAACGAGGCAACAAATCGATGAAAGAAACTAACACACGAAGACAAAAAGACGAGTTATTAAAGAAGACACGTAATTGCAAATCTTTCGAAGATATCGATTAAGAGAAACGCCAAATCGAAAACGAAGATTTTAGGAAAGTATAAACAAAGAATTCTTTGCAGATAATAAATATCTGACTCATTTTAAAAATACAAAAAAGTACAAGACACACGAGCGAAACGATAACCGAACACTCCGACATATAAACACGACGAATCTGAACAAAGAACAACAAACCAGACGAGTAAATAAATTCCAAAAGAAAAAAAACAAGAACGAATTATTTTTATTCTCTTTCAGTTTTTGTTCTCGTCACAGACATTCGTTATTGTTTTGCTTTTATTTCCTGCCACGTTCCTCATTTCTTACAATAATAATCCGAAACAAATAAGTTGTCATTGGCATAGCGAGGTCCGGATCACAGACAAGATGTTATTATGAGAATAATCAAAGACTAATCCAGCAAAAAAACAAAAAACAAACACACACACACACACACACATCTCGCCGCAGTGAACAAGAGGCGATGTTTTCTCCTCATTAATATTCGTTATCTGTGAGTCGACATAAAATATAGAAACAAAAAGGTCTGTGAAACATTATTTTGTTCAAAAATTATTCGAAGTCATGATGCTAGTTGATGTAATGTTGGTTGCAACACAGACCAGACCCCACCCTCATTATGAGAGTCCACCTTATTCTAGTCCAGTGGTTTTCAACCTTTTTGCTGGAGCGGAACCACAAGGAAACAATCCAGTGGCTCGAGGAACCCCTGCAATAAATTAATTGTCTTATGCAAAAAAAAAGCTTTCAATTATTAAAATAAAATAAAAATATTCATCTTCAGATTTATTTTTAAAAAATACAAAGACAAACTGTAAAAATATTGTATACATCCATATGCAATTTTAATCTTGCTTCTGTGGTTATTACACATGTATTAAAAAACTTCAGTTTAAATGGATTAGATTTATTTTCATTAAAATTCCAATGAGAAACTTGAGCCTGATGTTTCTTGCACAAATCTTTAATATTGGGTTGTGTTTTTGAGAGACACACACGACGTTCATCTTCCACAGACAGCAATTGTGCTCGCTTCTTCCGCTTGATGGTTGTCAGAGCTGAAAATCCAAATTCACACAAGTAGGATGTTGAAAACCGCATAAGAAGGCGCAGTGCTTTCTGGGCAATTGCAGGAGATTCCTTTTTAACCAGCAACCAGAATGCATCCAGGCTAAGCTCAGAAATGCTTCAATTTTAATGTTCTGTCACTTGAAACACCGGCAAGTTCTTCTTCCTCTGTTAATGTAAACTGTTCTTCAGATGGCTCAAATTCCACAAATAGGCTTCTAACCCAGTCATACTGGTCGGCAGATATCGATGGAAAATATTTATTCAAGATTTATTAACAAAGTGTCCAAGTGGTTTAAGATCAGTAGTGCAATTTCTTGACAATTCCTTTTAAGAACACTTGTAAACATTTCCAAATTTCCTGTAGCTAAGCGTTTCATCCATTATTTGATTTTTGCGAGAATTTCCAAATTAATGTGTTTGTCACCGAAAAAAAGTGGGTGATATAATTTTTACGTTTTCCATTGTAAAACAGTCGTAACGTTTGTTTAACCGCTAACTCAAATCAAATCAAAATTTTCTGACAAAATTTCGAAAATGTTCGAAGGGATTAAAAATTTTTATAAAATAATTAAAAATTACTTTGATCTTTCCTCTTAATAAAAATATAAACATTTTGATGGAATAAGTTTGTTTTATTAAGTTTGGGACCTTTTTTATTCTTACTATGCTGTTTTGTTATTGATTTAGTGGAGGTACCTAAACACACATATCTGCACAGGAGAATTCAAAATTACTGTCAATCATAGTACTTGTGTAACTTCTTGCAGAACCCCTGGGCTTTACTGTTGGAAGGCTAGGGTTCTGCGGAACCCTGGTTGAAAACCACTGTTCTAGTCAAACGCTTGTGGCGTAAAAATATAACTCTTTGGCCAAATAAAACCATTAGCTGATTGTTGCAGTAAACAAACTTTATTCGGTTGTAACATTCTTATATAGATGAGCGAGGCAGGGATGAAGCGTAGGGGAATGGAAAGGCGAAAAGTATTCATCCCAAAAATGCGGAACAGAGAAAAAGAAAGTTTGGAAAGCACTGGTGTAGACAGTCGATCCAGCAGAAAATACACATGGCCTGAAGATTGCGTTTAAGCATGAAATGGTTAAAATTGGTTTACAGCGAATAAAGACTGTATGTCTAGGCAGTGATTACATTTCTGATTTTTTTCTCGTTTAGTGGCGATGGACTGGCGATCGAGAACCACAAACAAAGAATCGGTAACAGAAACCACATCACTTGTGGACTACCAAGAGCAACAACAACTAGATAGAATATGGATGTAATCAAGATGTTGATATTCTACACTATACTAATAAAAAGTTAGGAAGGAAAATGTAACGTCAATCGCCACCAGATGTCTTCAAGAAACCTGTTCTTTTATTGTCCTTTCTCCTCACTAAAGTCTTCTCATTCTCTTTCACTCTCAGTAAGCCCTTGCGTCTTAGTGGCATTATCGCCATCTTCTGTCTTCCTGAATCCTCTTCTTTAATTCTCCTTTCTCCTCACTAATGTCTTCTCATTCTCTTTCACTCCCAGTAACCCCTTGCGTCTTAGTGGCATTATCGCCATCTTCTGTCTTCCTGAAACCTGTTCTTTTATTGTCCTATCTCCTCACTAAAGTCTTCTCATTCTCTTTCACTCCCAGTAACCCCTTGCGTCTCAGTGGCATTATCACCATCTTCTGTCTTCCTGAAACCAATTCTTTTATTGTCCTTTCTCCTCACTAAAATCTTCACATCCTCTTTCCCTCCGAGTATACCCTCGCGTCTTAGTGGCATTATCGCCATCTTGTTTTCCCGAAACATGTTTTTTATTGTCTTTTTTCCTCACTAAAGTCTTCTCATTCTATTTCACTCCCAATAACCCCTTGCGTCTTGGTGGCATTATCACCATCTTCTGTCTTCCTGAAACCTCTTTTTTCATTGTCCTTTCCCCCTCACTAAAGTTTTCCCATTCTCTTTCACTCCCAGTAACCCCTTGCATCTCAGTGGCATTATCACCATCTTCTGTCTTCCTGAAACCTCTTCGTTTATTGTCCTTTCTCGTCGCTACAATATTAATATTGTATTGAACCATATGATTTACAGAGCATTTTAAAATCTTATGTTAGTATACTATTAACCCGAACTGCAAATTGATACGAGCATTATAACAATATATCTATATATATATATTTATGGTATGAATCTGTGACATATATACATAGCACGCACACACCAAAACACACACATGTATATACACACACGAACATATATGTGTGTGTGCCTATAGCCTTATTATAGGATATATATATATATATATATATATATATATATATATATATATATATATATATATATATATATATATATATATATATATATATATATATATACATATGCTAAATCGTGAATATACGTATTCATACAAAATTGTAATTTCGCGTGATGTGACTGTTTTACATTCATGAGAAGCGCAAATAAATAAGTGAATGTGGCTGGTGTTATTTTTGTGTCCAGACCCCACACTTCCT
>OZ038516.1:7172824-7192824 GCA_964036315.1 Acanthosepion esculentum | reverse complement strand
TATATATATATATATATATATATATATATATATATACACGTACGCATATCTCAAAGATGCAGCCGAAGTATATATATATATATATATATATATATATATATATATATATATATATTGATAAATTTGTGCACGTGCGTGCCTGTGTGATAGTTGAGATTCTGTCTTTTCCCCTTTTTTCCGGTATATTTTGTGCGTCTACCACGGCCAATATCTTTTCCCATCTTGCCCACACGCATCCCTAAGAATGAAACCAATAACATGACGATGTCAAAACCAATGTTACACACGCACGCACGCACGCACGCACGCACATACACACCCACAATTTATTCTAATTCTGCTTGTCCCTACCTTAGCTAGCTTGACCGTTCGGCTCCGTCATTTCTGCATAAATCATCGACTGTTCCGTTTTGATCGCAGGGAACGACCGGAAAGGCTTACCAGAGACGCTACTTGAAAGAAAGAAGGGATAATAGTTTTTAACATCTGTTTCAATTTTATTTATAAAGCTGGCAATTTCAAATCCATACATTTGTATCCCCTTACTTCTGAAATAAACTCCCAGCATTCATATTATGGTTTTTATTGCAATATTTTAAAAAGATTTGTTTAGCTGAAATATTTAACGATTGTCGTAGAACACGACCTGAGCTTATTAAATCATTAACTAAAGAATTAAGATTAATCAGAAAAAATACGTCTAGCATATATATATGAAATTATTAGGAGAATTTGATAATTACATTCAAGTGATTCATCGAGTCTGAAACCTGTACAGAATGCAGAAAGCAATGGACGGCCGTATCGTCCTATATTTGGGACGCATCAGCAGCGCGCATCCACTACCGAGAATTGAAACCCGGACAGTTAGGTTGTCAAGTAAACACCATACCAACTGTTCCAGCGGGCCTCGGTGATGAACAGGTAGCAAATTAGACGCAATATTGCGCCGCTCACTCACATATTCCGTGGTGGAACTCTACTGAGATTCTCTAATGCTCTGGAGTGAGCGGCTTGGTGATAGTTGTCGTGGACCCAGGGGACACCGTTCTATGGTTAAAGAAAATCCCAGGAGAGTTCCACCACGGAATATGTGAGTGAGCGGCGCTATATTGAGTCTGATTTGCTAAGTCTTCGTCACCGAGACCCGTTGGGACAGTTGGTAATGTGTTTGCTTGACAACCTAACTGTCCGGGTTTCAATTTTTGGTAAGGGATGCTTCCTGCTGATGAGTCCCAAATATAGGACGAAACGGCCGTCCAGGGCATTCTGTTGAGGTTTCAGATTCGATGAATCACTTAAATATAATATATATATATATAGGGTGACCCCAAAAAACGGACATTTTTGAAGTGCGCGAGACAGTGACCTTGAGCATGTAAACATTTCGCCATTTTAGTAACGAGAATGAAATTCACAGTATCCCAGCTGAGATGTTGCAGCAGTCAATGAGGAATCTCAACAGCAGATTTCAAGAATGCATTCGTACAGGAGGACGCCATCTACAGGACATAATTTTAAAAAAATGAAAATTCCAACATTGTTTCTTAAATGGCATGTTTTAAGGTTTCAATTACTATGAATTAAATATTTTTCTTCCATCACTCTTGGTTTTATTGGATTGTTAAAAATTTTTGGGGGGGTCACCCTATATATATATATATATATATATATATATATATATATATATATATATATATATATATATATATATATATATATATATGCAAATGGAATAAGAACGAATAAAATATAAATTCAAACGTTCACAAAATTAATTTAAAAACAGGCCTGAATACAATAGTAGAGCGATGATTCTTTCTTATAGGATATTATTCAAATGTAATATCCTATAAGAAAGAATATATATATATATATATATATATATATATATATATATATATATATATATATATATATATATATATATTATAAAAGGCACAAACACTAAAATTTCATGAGGTTATATTTATTTCATTAGGGTCGTAAAACGGCCCCAATTTATCAGACCTTCAAATCCGAAAGGAAACAGAAAATATTCCTTTTGAAAATGTTCATACTCATCACAAATATTGTCTTCATATATATATATATATATATATATATATATATATATATATATATGCAAAAATAAGTATACATGTATGAAAAACAAAAGGTGTGCACAAAATATATTATATTGGTCATGAAAACATATCAGTATTAACTTATCAATAATAAACAAACGTACCAATCCAATGTTCAAGCTGTTTGACTTCTCCGACAGGTATCGAACCTATATTCCTATACGGAAACCTTCATTTGATCTGACGTGCTATACCGTACAGCTACCGAGAAACGTTTTGTTAGCAACGTCCAAATTACTGTTTTTAAACACATAATCTTCGCCGATTTCAGGCCGGAAAATATAATTATTGCTGTTTAATTTAAAAGAGAGTATTTACTTAAATAAATTGCATCTATAAAAAATAACATATAAACGGATTATATATATATATATATATATATATATGAAGAAATATATTCTTAAGATGTGCTATATTTATGGGATAAAGTGCTCAATATCAGAGATAGACCGTGTGTAATAAACAAATTAAAAACTGTTCCCGCCAAAATAATTGTTAGAACAAACTACAACAATCAACCCCAAAATTGAACAAATAGCTTTATCTTCCCAAACAAAAACAAAACTATTAAATAAGCTATATAAACAAATTTTTACTACGTTAATAAAACACCGATCAAAATGAAAATAAATAAATAAATAAATATATAAGATAAGAAATAAAAAAATAAAATAAAAATAAATAAAAACAAGCAAAATAAATTAACCCAAATAAATAAATAAACGACTTCCGGTAAAATAACCGCCAAAATAGACTAACCACAATGCACCACTGACCCGTAATATAAATAGCCGAGAAAAACCCGTGGCCTGACGATTGCATCTAGCATGAAACAGACTGTCGCCTCTAAGTGTTGACTTCTATGTTCACTTATATATATATATATATATATATATATATATATATATATATATACATATATATATATATATATATATATATGAAGAAATATAGTCTTAAGATGTGCTATATTTATGGGATAAAGTGCTCAATATCAGAGATAGAGCGTGTGTAAATATATGTCACTATACAAATGTTATGAATATAAAAAGACATCTGAAGAATGAAGCTGCGTGCCTACGGTAGAGTAATTGGCAGCACGTTCATCTTCCCGGTGTACGTAGTTCAATCCCTATCTACCCCTTTGAATTAAATCTGATTTTCTTTTTAAACTACCGCCAAACCATTTACTATAACAAGTCAAAATGTTTACCCTGATCTTTGACCTTTCGCCTCCATGCTGAGAGAAATAGTAATGTCACTCAGCAACATATATACATATACCTATAAGTGAGAGCGCTTAGAATTGTGGATTTTGAGAGCCGAATTCGATTTCCAGTTCATTATATTCACTTACGTGCCAATAACCTTGGGAAAGTTAGGAATCCTTCTCTTCTACTCCCTCCCGCAGCTGAGAGTAAATAGCAGTACAGACTGGACCTTATAGCCTTGGTCGGCAACCAGTCTAGGAGAAGGAAACCTCTGAATTCAAACCACCTGTTACCTTGCAGGTCCTGCCACTTTGACTTCTGAGAGGACAGATTAGGTCCTATAGCCTTGGTTGGCGATCAGTCTAAGAGAAGTAAAAATCTGAATTCAAACCACTTTCTGCCTTGTAGGTCCTACCTCTTTCATTTCTGTGACGACAGACTGGGTCCTATATCCATGGTTGGCGACCACTCTAGAAGAAGGTAAACTTTGAATTCAAACCACCTGTTTCCTTTTAGGTCCTGTCTCTTTAAATTTTGAGAGAGCAGAGTCGGTCCTATCGCTTTGGCTGACAACGAGTCTAGGAGACTGAAAAACTCTGAACTCAAACCACCTGTTACCTTGCAGGTTCTGCCTCTTTGACTTCTGAGAGCACAGACTGGGTCCTATAGCCTTGGTTGCCAATCAGTCTAGGAAAAGAAAACCTCTGAATTCAAACCATCTTCTGCCTTGTAGATCCTACCACTTTAACTTCTGAGAGGAGGGTCATGGTATCCTGAACATCCCCAGTGCAATAGCAACCTGCAATCGATTACACTATTCTGCCTTGAATGTCACCATGAACCACAGTTATGAGATGGAGGGAAATGGTGAAGCCAGCGGCGATGCAAAATGCACTAACTGAATAAAAGATGAGGATCAGTCAGGCCAGATACTGCCAGTGGTAAAGTAATCTTTAATCTAAAAAGAGTTGATCTGTGGTGGCCTCGATATGCACTGGAATCACCCTAAAATATCGAAAAGTAACTTTTGGGGGCTTCTACCCATTAACCTTGTGATTCTCAAACGCCTTGCTGTGCGACCCTCTTAAATGTGCCGCGAAATATGTCATTTCTGGTGATCGAGGGTTCAAAATAAAACATTCGACGGTATCCATTGATACATTTTGGATTTCAATACAAAAGGAATATCATTCATTAGCTAAAAAGGCTTTATCAGTTTTATTGCAATTTTCTACTTCTTATTTATGTGAATTTGGCTTCTCAACCCTAAATAACATCAAAAATAAGAAGCGAGAAAGACTACACTCAACTGAAGAAGAAATGACGGTCTGCTTATCGCACATTCGACCAAACATTGAAGAAATCGCGAAAACCACCAGGCACAGGTTTCAAACTAAATAAGCTGCACAAATAGTTGAATAGAAACATCGAAATAAACTAACTTCATATTTTGTTGTGTGTGTAATTTTTAAAAATCTATGGTTTTCTTTCATAACATTTAAATTTCATCATCATCATCATCATCATCCCCAAGAATTTTGTAATCGTAGGGGGCGGTGATCCAAATGCAGAAGCCACGGTGAATCTCCTCCACAACGGTCTATCAACGGCAGCCGTCCGCAATTCTGGTAGAAGTCATTCCTGTCCGTTGCTTGACATTTGTCCAACCAGTTTTTGCGTTGGCCTCCTCTTCTACGTCCACTTTCAACGATGGTTTTCCACAGGCTGCCGTGCCTTGTCACGTGTCAAAACCACGCCATTTTTCTCCATTTGACAGTGGCGAGAAGTTTCGAGTGGCCGACAAAAAAAGTTTCAACCCTTTTACGCACAAAATCATTGTTTTTCTGTTCCCAATATAAGATGCCAAGGTGTTTTCTCATGCATTTGTTCTCAAACACTTGGATCTTTTTCTCTGTATCAGCCAACAGTGTCCAGGTTTCACATCCATATAGGAAAACGGAAACTACCAGTGATTTGTAGAGTCTGTATTTTGTTTGAAAGCTGATTTTGCTCCTCCATATTGTTGTCAATTTGGCCATCGCTGCCATGGATGACCTTTAGAAATGTTGCTTAGCGTGGAGTGATATTTTCATTCTCTCCTTGGTGTGCCGTTGCTTAAAAAGGCTGAGAAACACTGCGTTAACCTGTTGGGTTCTGCTGCACTTGTCAGGAGATAAAGACACATGGATTCCCGAGACAGAGTAACTCAAAAACCACTTCACCATGTCAATCCTCCAATAGTAATTTATAATAATGAAATATTTTTCATGAAGTCAGCTTATGTAGTGGAATAACCTCCCATCTCCATGACTGACTACACTATAGGTAGTATAACTAACTATAAGTATCTCTAAGTCAACGGACTACAGAGACTAACCGAAATCTTTTTCCGCTACAGTCGAACTCTCTGCCTTCGGGCAGAAAGGAACCTGGACGAGGATCCGTCGAAGGACAGAGTCTGGTTCGGGAAGGTGGACTGACCCTGAACCCGTTTATACGCGTTCGAAAGGGAATATTTTTGGCCGAGTCTACGGGCTCGGAAAACCCACGTTAAACCCGGTCTTGTGCCACATACAACCCACGTGGGGGGGGGGGCTAAATATTCTAGCCGAAATCTTTTTCGGCTAGACGGTCGAACTGTCTGCATTTGAGCAGAGAGGAACCCGGACGAGGATCCGTCGAAGGACAGAGTCTGGTTCGGGCAGGTTGACCAACCCGATCCCGTTTATACGGGTTCTACGGGGATTTTTTGGCCGAGCCTACGGGCTCGGAGAACCCACGTTAAACCCGGCCTTGTGCCACATGAAACCGTCGTGGGGGGTGGCTAAATATGCTAGCCGAAATCTTTTTCGGCTTTCAGGTCAAACTCTCTGCCTCTGAGCAGAGAGGAACCAGGACGAGGCTATATCGAAGGGCAGAGCCTCGTTCGGGGAGGTTGACCGAGCCGACCCCGTTTTTTTACGGGGTCTACGTGGAATTTTTGCCGGAGCCTACGGGCTCGGATACTCCACGTTAAATTCGGCCTTGTGCCACATCCGACCGCGTGGGGCATTGCCAAATATCCTAGCGGAAATTTTTTCAGCTATACGGTCGAACTATCTGCCTTCGGACAGAGTGGAACCCGGACGAGGCTATATCGAAGGTTAGAGTCTCGTTCGGAGAGGTAGACCGACCCGATGCCGTTTATGCTGGATCTACGGGGATTTTTTGGCAAAGCCTACGGGCTCGGTAATCCCACATTAAATCCTCTCGATGACTAGGTTTTTTGTCTGGCTTCCATGGGTAGGTTTTACAAGGAGATAACCTCCTGTCAGTATAGCAATCGAGTCATAGCAGCAAATAAGAAACTCCACAGCGTCAAATTGTTCAGTTTTGAATAGTAAAATATAATAATGAAATATGTAATACTTTTCATGAAGTTAGTAATATGTAATTTTATTTATCTGAATGAAATAATTCATTCAGTTTAGTATATACTAGTTATATTATCCTTTAACGTTCGTACAGATGCATGCTTCAATATTAATGATTCCCTAATGTCCAGCTTCCAATTCTACAGAACCAAACGGTTGTTTAGCACAAGTACTGCTCCTAACTAAATTAGCTATTCTCAACAATGGACAGCAAACAACGGAAATAACTTAAAGAAGGCAAAGTACGGCATCGGGATGAAAAAAAGATGCATTTTATGTACTCACCAGGAAAAAAAAATGTAACTATTTATCTGGGATGTTTTGACTCCTCCGTCGTATTCAGCAGAAACAACATTTTCATATTACTATATATTCTTATAATACAGGAACTCAGAAGTATACAGGGTGTCCATAAAGTTCGTATGCATCAGGAATATGTCCCACTTAATGGTAAGATATTAACTTGATGAAGACAGAATTGGCTCTAATGTCTTAGCACTATGTAGGAGGTATTTCTGCCACACCCAGTATAATAAGACTACCTTATTAATCCATATATAAAAGCAAATGTATATTCAAACAAACACACACACACACACACACATATATATATATATATATATATACATACATATATATATATATTTAAGTTAATAAAAATTTGGTAATCCGTGTAGGTAGTCCCAAGGAGGTTTAAATCCTGAGAGCTCAATGTAAATTCAGAGCTAATAATTTAAAGAAACATAGACCACTTTAAGGCTCGATGTAATAATTTATTTCACCATAGCCCTTATACAGGGTATCCATAAAGTTCGTGTGCACTTTAAAAAACTTATAACTTTATTTGTATTTGCGATAGAAATAATTTGTAAAAAGGATTAGAAAGAAGTAAATCTATATTTTTTAAGGTTTTATTGAAATTTTATTTAACTTTCCACATGTCCTCCATCATTAGCAATACAAAGGGTAATACGATTTTGCAGTTCACGGAAAACATTTGCCAACTGATTTACAGTAATGCCTGAAATCACATTAGTTATTTTAGCTATACTTAAAACTAGGTACAATTTATAACAATTTTTACAGATTATTTCTATCGCAAATACAAATAAAGTTATAATTTTTTTAAAGTGCACACGAACTTTATAGACACCCTGTATATCAATGGAAACGGTCTAAAAATTCCTAAAATATTGAAAATATTTTTGACAACATTAGAAGTACGAAGAATATGTCGACCAAGACATTTTTTTTAAACTAAAAGTATGAAAATCATGAGTCCACAATAATTTAAGAAACTTTCGAAAACAATATACATACTTCGTGAATTGTTACAGTGAGAACACTTGTTTTTGTTGTAGCATACCTAGGGACAATAATGGGTGTGTCTCCATTCATTAAATACAGTAGTAAATACTGTATGTTGGTCTGCAGTTGGAGATTCGTCACCAACTGTGCTGGTCTAACTCTCTGCCTCCGAGCAGTGCGGAACCCCAGATGGGACTATGTCGAAGGGCCTAGTCTCGTCTCAGCAAGCAGCTACCCGACCCCGTTTTATGCGGGGTCTATGCGCAATTTTTGGCCGAGCCTACGGGCTCGGATACCCCACGTTAAGTTCGGCCTTGTGACACATCTGACCGCGTGGGGCGGTTGGTAGATATCCTGTAATTGGAGATTCATTGTGGAATTCACTTGACTCAATTCTAGCAGTTGATTACTTCTTCTACGCACCGCTGGCAAATCATATATGTGTTGTTCTTGTCCTAAATATTATCATTCATTATCAACCTTCATGTGATTAATCTATTCAGTAACATTCCCTACGTTAGAACACTATCTATCTAAATCTGCTCACATCTATCTATCTATCTATCTATCTATCTATCTATCTATCTATCTATCTGAGTCTGTTCAGATCAGTCTAAATCTGTTTAGATCTATCTATCTATCTATCTATCTATCTATCTAGTTAGTTAGTTCAATATGTTATCTATCTATCTATCTATCTATCTAGTTAGCTCAATATGTTATCTATCTATCTATCTATCTAGTTAGTTAGTTAGTTAGTTAGTTCAATATGTTATCTATCTATCTATCTATCTATCTAGTTAGCTCAATATGTTATCTATCTATCTATCTATTGCAGCATACCTACGGTTTGTCCACATTCACATAATTACAGTAGTAAATACTGTATGTTGGTCTGCAGTCGGAGATTCATTCTTGAAATCACTTAACTCACTTCTAGCAGTAGACTACTTCTTCTACGCACCGCTGGCGAATCTTATATGTGTTGTTCTTGTCCTAAATATTATCATTCATTACCAACCTTCGTATGATTATTCTATTCAGTAACCTTCCCTAGGTTACAAAAATTATGAAACCAGAGACGGTTGTTAGAAAGAAAGAAAAGAATGCTGGACACCTATGTAATATCTATCCTCTAATATGATATTTAATGCTAAACAATTTACTCATAGATAAAGTCGCGACTTGAGACAACAGGAGGATGCTGAGAATATCATGGACGGGATATGTGAATAACAAGGAAGCTTTAAGGGAAATGGATAACAAAAAGGAGACAACTGAGATTCTAGGTGCAAACAATGAGAAAAGGAGGTTTGGTGACTTATACGCACAGGACATATTGAAGGCAAGACAGAAACAGCGAGTAACCTATAATCAATTCGCCCCAAGGAAGGCGATGTTGCTGATAAGACGCAAGGGGTTACTGGGAGTGAAAGAGAATGAGAAGACTTTAGTGAGGAGAAAGGACAATAAAAGAACAGGTTTCATGAAGACTGAAGATGGCGATAATGCCACTAAGACACAAGGGGTTACTGGGAGTGAAAGAGAATTGGTAGACTTTAGTGAGGAGAAAAGACAATAAAAGAACAGGTTTCATGAAGACTGAAGATGGCGATAATGCCACTAAGACACAAGGGGTTACTGGGAGTGAAAGAGAATGAGAAGACTTTAGTGAGGAGAAAGGACAATAAAAGAACAGGTTTCATGAAGACTGAAGATGGCGATAATGCCACTAAGACACAAGGGGTTACTGGGAGTGAAAGAGAATTGGTAGACTTTAGTGAGGAGAAAGGACAATAAAAGAACAGGTTTCATGAAGACTGAAGATGGCGATAATGCCACTAAGACACAAGGGGTTACTGGGAGTGAAAGAGAATTGGTAGACTTTAGTGAGGAGAAAAGACAATAAAAGAACAGGTTTCATGAAGACTGAAGATGGCGATAATGCCACTAAGACACAAGGGGTTACTGGGAGTGAAAGAGAATGAGAAGACTTTAGTGAGGAGAAAGGACAATAAAAGAACAGGTTTCATGAAGACTGAAGATGGCGATAATGCCACTAAGACACAAGGGGTTACTGGGAGTGAAAGAGAATTGGTAGACTTTAGTGAGGAGAAAAGACAATAAAAGAACAGGTTTCATGAAGACTGAAGATGGCGATAATGCCACTAAGACGCAAGGGGTTACTGGGAGTGAAAGAGAATGAGAAGACTTTAGTGAGGAGAAAGGACAATAAAAGAACAGGTTTCAGGAAGACAGAAGATGGCGATAATGCCACTAAGACACAAGGGGTTACTGGGAGTGAAAGAGAATGAGAAGACTTTAGTGAGGAGAAAGGACAATAAAAGAACAGGTTTCAGGAAGACAGAAGATGGCGATAATGCCACTAAGACGCAAGGGGTTACTGGGAGTGAAAGAGAATGAGAAGACTTTAGTGAGGAGAAAGGACAATAAAAGAACAGGTTTCATGAAGACTGAAGATGGCGATAATGCCACTAAGACACAAGGGGTTACTTGGAGTGAAAGAGAATGAGAAGACTTTAGTGAGGAGAAAAGACAATAAAAGAACAGGTTTCATGAAGACTGAAGATGGCGATAATGCCACTAAGACACAAGGGGTTACTGGGAGTGAAAGAGAATTGGTAGACTTTAGTGAGGAGAAAGGAGAATAAAAGAACAGGTTTCAGGAAGACAGAAGATGGCGATAATGCCACTAAGACACAAGGGGTTACTGGGAGTGAAAGAGAATGAGAAGACTTTAGTGAGGAGAAAGGACAATAAAAGAACAGGTTTCAGGAAGACAGAAGATGGCGATAATGTCACTAAGACGCAAGGGGTTACTGGGAGTGAAAGAGAATGAGAAGACTTTAGTGAGGAGAAAGGACAATAAAAGAACAGGTTTCAGGAAGACAGAAGATGGCGATAATGCCACTAAGACGCAAGGGGTTACTGGGAGTGAAAGAGAATGAGAAGACTTTAGTGAGGAGAAAGGACAATAAAAGAACAGGTTTCAGGAAGACAGAAGATGGCGATAATGCCACTAAGACGCAAGGGGTTACTGGGAGTGAAAGAGAATGAGAAGACTTTAGTGAGGAGAAAGGACAATAAAAGAACAGGTTTCAGGAAGACAGAAGATGGCGATAATGCCACTAAGACACAAGGGGTTACTGGGAGTGAAAGAGAATGAGAAGACTTTAGTGAGGAGAAAGGACAATAAAAGAACAGGTTTCAGGAAGACAGAAGATGGCGATAAACCCACTAAGACACAAGGGGTTACTGGGAGTGAGAGAGAATGAGATGACTTTATAAGTAACTAGAAACCCAATCCTAAAAAGGAAACAATAGATAAACCTCAACTACAGTTAAAAAAAAAAACCGGGGGAGGAGTGTGAACCGAACGATAGGCGAACCTATCTACTCCTATTCAAGGAAAATAAATTTTAAAAAATAAAAAATAAAATTTCACAATTTAGTCGGAGACGTTAGAAGTTTTGGGTTGAAGTAGACTTTAGAAGAAACCAGAAACCCAAAGCCAAACAAAAAAAGGTTAAACCTCTACTAAGATTAAAAAAAAGTGGGGAGATGTGTGAACCGGGCGATAAACGAACCTAACTACTCCTATTCAAGGAAAATAATTTTTTTAAAATAAAAATAAAATTTCACAGTTTATTCGGAGACGTTAGAAGTTTTGGGTTGAAGTAGACTTTAGAAGGAACCAGAAACCCAGTTCCATACAAGAAACAATAGATAAACCTCTACTACTTTTAAAAAGACCGGGGAGGAGTGTGAACCGGACAATAGTAAGTAAGTTGCCATAGTTTAGGCAGATATATCAGATGTAGAGAGTTGGTGTAGATTTTAGAAGGAACCGGAAACCAAGACCTAAAAAGGAGAGAGGAGATAAACCTCGACTCCGTTCTGAAAAACCGGCGAGGAGTGTGAACTGGGAGATAGGCGTACCTATAATATTGTGTACATGGATGGTAGAACAGGGAATGGGAGAGATTATAACGAGACACACATTGCAACGGAAAAGAAGATGTGGAGGCCTATGATAGCCCACGTCCTGATTGGAAGAAGAAGAAGGAAAATGAATTTGGAGAATATAATAGCTTTATTTCCTTAACGCACTTCCTTAACGATCAGAAGTAATGTCTTGAAAACTCACAACGGTCTTTACTCGCAGTTTGATAATCACCGGTTGAAAGACTTCGCGCATGCGTAGAACAAACCTATTGACCTTGTCAACATTTGACCAATCACTGGCCACTTTAAACTTTTGGCGAAGGCTCTATTTTAGGATCTTCTAACAAGCAAAGCGACTGCGATGCTTCCCAGGATTCCGGCCGAGCAACTGACCCAAAAGTGGCCTTGTCCGTATATATAACACCGGTCGCCAGTTGAACGGTTTCTTGAATGTGCAAGCTGAGTTATAAGTTCCGGGACATTAGCCTCACCTGTCAACCGTTGGGGAAATATGGCTTCTTTACGTGGAGACCGGCTTATCGAGAGAACAGGTTTTCGTGAGTAGTGAGAAAGGCGAAGAAGACAAGGATAAATATCAAAAGTTGAAGCAATACATTTCAGAACTAATCGAAAAATTCATGCATTTAACCAATATATATATATATATATATATATATATATATATATATTTCTCTGTGTGTTCGCGTGTGTGTTGAATTGAACTTGGTATATTTATGAGGGAAAGCGCTGAATATCGGAAATAGTTCGTTTGGAGAGATATAAACAAAGTTTGTTTCGAAAGCAGAGTATTGCATAAGCGATAACCAGGCGACATATACCGGGTGCGATGGGTAAATTGTCATTTTATATTTTTAATTTCGCGCATGCGCGTTGTTTCTTTTTGATTTTGTCGACTGCTCAGTATAGTAGGGTCAGTTGGGCACCGTCTGTAAAAAAAAACAAAACAAAAGACTTCCATGACGCAATTCACTCCACCAGAATTTTGGAAACAGTATGAGGTTCTGTTTGGCATTCGTTCCGAAAACTCCAATACGAACATTTCAAAGTGTTTGGGTATGAATATAATATTTATTCTTGTCTTCTTCGCCTTTCTCACTACTCACAAAAACCTGCTCTCTATGTAAGAAAGAAAGAAAGGAAGAAAGAAAGAAAGAAAGAAAGAAAGAAAGAAAGAATGAAAGAAAAGTGGATTGTGGAAAATAATGAAACGTTAAGTAAGAATAAAGAAAGAAAGAAAGAAAGAAAGAAAGCATGTAAGAAAGAAAGAAAGAAAGAAAGAAAGAAAGAAAGAAAGAAAGAAAGAAAGAAAGAAAGAAAGAAAGAAAGAAAGAATGGAAGAAAAGTGGATTGTGGAAAATAATGAAACGTTAAATAAGAAGAAAGAAAGAAAGAAAGAATGAAAGAAAGAAAGAAAGAAAAAAGAAACAAACAAACAAACAAATAAATTCGACTAACAAAGAAAGACGTACTGAAAAGAAAGAAAAAATAAAAGGACAAAGAAAGAAAGAAAGAAAGAAAGAAAGAAAGAAAGAAAGAAAGAAAGAATGAAATAAAGCATGTAAGGAAAAAGGATTGTGGAAAATAATGAAACGTTAGGCAGGAATTAGCAAAGAAAGAAAGAAAAACAAGAAAAGAAAAAAAAATCGACTAACAAAGAAAGACGCACTGAAAAGAAAGCAAAAAATAAAAAGGACGAAAAAAGAAAGAAAGAAAGAAAGAAAGAGAGAAAGAAAAAAGATATAATAAAAGAAAAAACTTGTGTATAAATATGTATTTATGGATAGTGTGTAATTCTCACTTTTACTTCTCGTCTAATATCTGTCTTCTGGCTAATGGTCTATATTCCAATTTGTTTTCCCTTCGATATCCTATCTCGTAATACCTCGTGATATCTCGCGGTATCTGTTCCCGGAGGACTGGCATCCGGTTTGTATTGACGTCATTCCACTTCCGTTGGGCTAATGTCCGCCAATAACAGTCTGATGGCTTGTCCACTCCAATTTTTCACTCTTCCATTTTCCATTCTCAATCTGTGTACATTTAACGCCGATCTGTCTGTGTGTCGCTGACCTCTTCGATAACGAAGGTCGCCATATTTTTATGACCTTGAGACACGCGCCTTTTATTACTTTCCAAAATGCTTGCTTGTCAGTTTATTATAAGCGAGATACGGAGCCTTCTCGTCGGTGAGACCCGAAAAACCGTGCATGATAAAAATTTTTTACACATGAGCACAAGTCATATCTGTCTGAATTCCTGGAATGAGCTGTTATCACTATTCCTATTATTTATATCTGGTTTAATACCCCTTATCATTTCTATTATTGACTGAGTATCCTACACCACCCGCGACTCCTTGAATGACTCCACCACCGCCGCCTTAATCCTTAACGTCCACTGGAGTGACTTCGTCACCCAATATTGGAAGGGGAGGCGAAGATCACCAGCATTGAGGCCATGCTGTTGAAGTCCCAACTACGCTGGTCTGGACCGGTTTTCCATGATGGAGAATCATAGCTTGCCTAAAACTTGACTACGGCGAGTTCTCCACTGGCTATCTCGGCGGAGGGGCACCAAAGAAGCGATTCAAAGATTGCCTGAGAATATCCTTTGGTGCCTGTCACATCAACCATTGTCAATGCTCAACTCTAGCTGAGAACCGTGACGCCTGTCGCCTCACCACTAACCATGCTCCTTCTTTCAAAATACCTGCAAGGCCGCTCACAGAGACAAGAGGCAGAGGAGGAAGTACTGTACTGATATGCTATCGAGCCCAGGCCGGACTTTCAGCTGCAACTGCTTCGACCGTGTATAACTGTACCGCATTGGCTTTAAAATTTGGGGTCCGTCTCATACTACAATTCTAAAACAGAAACCTCAGATTCTGAGTGATGTTTGTCGATACGCTAACCTCGACCACAGTGTGATAACCAATAACTTACATGAAAAGATTCTCCTTATCAAATAAACTGAAAATAAAAGTAACAAAACCATTTCTATCTTATATATTACTGGCATAACTTAATAATAAATTGTCTATTTGAAGAATAATTTCCTTATCAATGAAATCAACGCAAACATCGAATTATGAATACTTTGGAATATACTGTTGTCGGAGTTAGCTCCTCCTTAATTCCCAAAATTGTCACTAGGGGTCATCCTCCCTATACTATAAATACTGGGCGACTTCTCGCCTCGTTCTCTTTTTCATTTCTTCATTTCAGCGACTACAATGTAAGCTTTCTTAGAAGATCCGCGTCTTCCTATTTGTGGGAGACGCCATGAATATTATGCACACATACACGTACGTACGAACATTCATCAAAGAACAGACATCAACGTTTACACACGCACAAATGTTATTGTCCATTGTAAAATTGTTTTGTTTAATACATATATTGGTTTATATATATATATATATATATATATATATATATATTTGTTTGTCTTCTTTACATCTTCAGTTGGACTTAACTTGAGTTCGGCCATTTTCTTGTACTTTGACCTTTTAATATTCTACCAGGGGTTACACAAGTGTTTCTAATACAACTACACGCAAACACACACGGTCGACTACACTATAATCGTACATTGTTGTACTGCAATTAGCGCTATTTTGTGATTGTCGATGAAGTATAAGTAAATGGCCATTAGTACACCAGGCTGTTTGTAACCGATCTAAACATGAACCACCGGAGTTGATCAATACAGAATACAACTGACGCTTACTTTGGTCAAGATTCGAATAATGTAATATAGTAATTTGTAAAGTACAATAGTTGACTGTCACATCAACCATTGCCAATGGTCAACTCTAGCTGAGAACCGTAACGCGTGGCGTCTCACCATCAACCATGCTGTCTCCTTCTTTGAAAATACCTGCAGGGCTGCTCTCAGGAACAAGAGACAGAGGAGGAAGTACTGTATTGTTATGCTATACAGCCCAGGTCGAACTTTCAGCTGCAATTGCTTCGACCGTGTATACCTGTCCGGCATTGTCTTTATCAGCCACAAACGGGCCTGCAAGCGACGTGAACAGACTCCCTCTTGATTTTCGTTTGCGTGGCCAAGTCATGATGATGAATGTAGAATCGTAATTTTTTCTATGGATGGTTTGAGTCAGAAGAAGTTTTCATTTTTCATTCATTTATTCTTCCAAAAATAAACTACACATACATTTTCTTCAATACTTGTCAGAATCTATCTTATCCAGAGCAACCTCGGTTCTATAACGTCTTACACGGCGAACAAATCGGTTTTCGAACAGAAAATTCGAAATGAAAATGCCTCAGTTACCAAACATAATTTCAAGTCCCCGAACAACATTGCCAAACCGAGGTAACCCGAACGGAATAATTTCTGAGTCGACCGCCATCTTGTATACGTAATAAATTCATAAATTGCCCAGTCGAATAATATTTCCGTATCAACGAAATCAACTCAAACATCGAGTTATGAATGCATTAGAATATACAATAATCGTACATTATTGCACTGTTATTAGCGGTATTTTGTGATTGTTGATGAAGTATAAGTAAATGGCCATCAGTACACCAGGCTGTCTGTAACGGATCTAAACATGAACTATCGGAGTTGACTAATACAGAATACAGTTGACGCTTACTTTGGTCAAGATTCGAAAGCACGTTCTCCGCGAGAGGTTACATGTTGGCGAATAAGGTAAAAAGAGAAAGAGAAAAAATATCGCCGAATATTTATAGTCCGGAGAGCGTCCCCTAGAAATCCTTTCGAAAATTAGGAAAGGTTGACCCGACAAACTACCTTCAGGGTATATGTATAAGCTGTATTATGAAATGTAAATGGATATCGTATTGATGCTTGGCTACCATTCCCAAGATGCCCCACAAATATATGCTATATAAAAATTATATAGCCTGTATTCCAAAAACCGAAAGAATATGAAAAACGGAGCCACATCCGGTTCCAAGAATTTTGGTTAACGCATTCTCAACCTGTATCATCAAAACATTCTAGCCTTTGTGCTCTCCGACCTTCTTCAGGTTTTTGTGGATCGGGGTAACCTTCAACTGTGAAGGGAAAAGGCTCGGCACCAACCCTTGTAGAATGCAGTATATTTGGTAAAATTTCAGATTAAGCCCTGCACACCAATTTTAATTACAATTTCAAGAAAACTTCCATTTTGGTGTAAATTTGTATGCTTATTTCGAAAATAACATTAAAAGTTTGCAGATATCTACCTTTTACGAGTTATCGACAATACAATTGCGGCCACATTTGCGTCAGGTCCGTCCGCCATTACTGGCGTTGCTTACATACGTTCGCATCGAGTAATCATGCACAGATGCTTCACTTGTCTTGATTATTGCGCACGCAATGCGCAAACTTTGCGTGAAATTTAAAAAGAGCATGATTATTTAAAAATTAAAAAATGTTACAATAGTAAGAAGTTTTAGGGTTAATTTTCCTGCATAAAGACAAGAAGAAATACGTAAGGAAAAGATAGCGGTTAACCCTAGACTCGAAGAAGTCAAGATTGTAGCGATTGGGAAAACATCCTGCCGGGAGTCTGTTCAACAAAGCAGCAGTTCTTTGGAAGAAGCTGTCCGAATGGAACTTACTTCTTACCATTGGAATACGAAAGGAAAAGATAACGGTTAACCCTAGACTTGAAGAGGTCAAGATTGTAGTGATTGGGAAAACATCCTGCCGGGAGTCTGTTCAACAAAGCAGCAGTTCTTGGGAAGAAGCTGTCCGAATGGAACTTACTTCTTACTATTGGAATACGAAAGGAAAAGATAACGGTTAACCCTAGACTTGAAGAGGTCAAGATGGTAGTGATTGGGAAAACATCCTGCCGGCAGTCTGTTCAACAAAGCAGCAGTTCTTGGGAAGAAGCTGTCCGAATGGAACTTACTTCTTACTATTGGAATACGAAAGGAAAAGATAACGGTTAACCCTAGACTTGAAGAAGTCAAGATTGTAGTGATTGGGAAAACATCCTGCCGGGAGTCTGTTCAACAAAGCAGCAGTTCTTGGGAAGAAGCTGTCCGAATGGAACTTACTTCTTACTATTGGAATACGAAAGGAAAAGATAACGGTTAACCCTAGACTTGAAGAGGACAAGATTGTAGTGATTGGGAAAACATCCTGCCGGGAGTCTGTTAAACAAAGCAGCAATTCTTGGGAAGAAGCTGTCCGAATGGAACTTACTTCTTACTATTGGAATACGAAAGGAAAAGATAACGGTTAACCCTAGACTTGAAGAGGTCAAGATTGTAGTAATTTGGAAATCATCCTGCCGGGAGTCTGTTCAACAAAGCAGCAGTTCTTGGGAAGAAGCTGTCCGAATGGAACTTACTTCTTACTATTGGAATACGAAAGGAAAAGATAACGGTTAACCCTAGACTTGAAGAGGTCAAGATTGTAGTAATTGGGAAATCATCCTGCCGGGAGTCTGTTCTACAAAGCAGCAGTTCTTGGGAAGAAGCTGTCCGAATGGAACTTACTTCTTACTATTGGAATACGAAAGGAAAAGATAACGGTTAACCCTAGACTTGAAGAGTTCAAGATTGTAGTGATTGGGAAAACATCCTGCCGGCAGTCTGTTCAACAAAGCAGCAGTTCTTGGGAAGAAGCTGTCCGAATGGAACTTACTTCTTACTATTGGAATACGAAAGGAAAAGATAACGGTTAACCCTAGACTTGAAGAAGTCAAGATTGTAGTGATTGGGAAAACATCCTGCCGGGAGTCTGTTCAACAAAGCAGCAGTTCTTGGGAAGAAGCTGTCCGAATGGAACTTACTTCTTACTATTGGAATACGAAAGGAAAAGATAACGGTTAACCCTAGACTTGAAGAGGTCAAGATTGTAGTAATTGGGAAATCATCCTGCCGGGAGTCTGTTCAACAAAGCAGCAGTTCTTGGGAAGAAGCTGTCCGAATGGAACTTACTTCTTACTATTGGAATACGAAAGGAAAAGATAACGGTTAACCCTGGACTTGAAGAGGTCAAGATTGTAGTGATTGGGAAAACATCCTGCCGGGAGTCTGTTCTACAAAGAAGCAGTTCTTGGGAAGAAGCTGTCCGAATGGAACTTACTTCTTACTATTGGAATACGAAAGGAAAAGATAACGGTTAACCCTAGACTTGAAGAGGTCAAGATTGTAGAGATTGGGAAAACATCCTGCCGGGTGTCTGTTCAACAAAGCAGCAGTTCTTGGGAAGAAGCTGTCCGAATGGAACTTACTTCTTACTATTGGAATACGAAAGGAAAAAATAACGGTTAACCCTAGACTTGAAGAGGTCAAGGTTGAAGTGATTGGGATATCATCCTGCCGGGAGTCTGTTCAACAAAGCAGCAGTTCTTGGGAAGAAGCTGTCCGAATGGAACTTACTTCTTACTATTGGAATACGAAAGGAAAAGATAACGGTTAACCCTAGACTTGAAGAGGTCAAGATTGTAGAGATTGGGAAAACATCCTGCCGGGTGTCTGTTCAACAAAGCAGCAGTTCTTGGGAAGAAGCTGTCCGAATGGAACTTACTTCTTACTATTGGAATACGAAAGGAAAAAATAACGGTTAACCCTAGACTTGAAGAGGTCAAGGTTGAAGTGATTGGGATATCATCCTGCCGGGAGTCTGTTCAACAAAGCAGCAGTTCTTGGGAAGAAGCTGTCCGAATGGAACTTACTTCTTACTATTGGAATACGAAAGGAAAAGATAACGGTTAACCCTAGACTTGAAGAGGTCAAGATGGTAGTGATTGGGAAAACATCCTGCCGGCAGTCTGTTCAACAAAGCAGCAGTTCTTGGGAAGAAGCTGTCCGAATGGAACTTACTTCTTACTATTGGAATACGAAAGGAAAAGATAACGGTTAACCCTAGACTTGAAGAGGTCAAGATTGTAGTGATTGGGAAAACATCCTGCCGGGAGTCTGTTCAACAAAGCAGCAGTTCTTGGGAAGAAGCTGTCC
>OZ038516.1:7137824-7167824 GCA_964036315.1 Acanthosepion esculentum | reverse complement strand
AAGAAAGAAAGAAAGAAAGAAAAGAAAGAAAGAAAGAAAGAAAGAAAAGAAAGAAAGAAAGAAAGAAAGAAAAGAAAGAAAGAAAGAAAAGAAAGAAAGAAAGAAAGAAAAGAAAGCTAGAAACAGGGAAAGAAACAGCCCAAAATACTGAACATGCTAGGATAGAAAGAAAGAATGAATGAAAAAAGGAAGATAAAAATCAAAAGACAAAGAAAAGAAGAAAAAAAGAGAGAAAAACTGAAAGCCATAATGAAATCAAAGAATATTTTTAATCTTTCGCTGATGTGCTTATGTGTTAGGAAAATTTTATTTACCCCCCCCCCACACACACACACCTGTTATTTACTCTTCTAATTTCGTTCATTGTTCCCTGTCTACTTCGACATACCATTCGAAGATGCGATATTCGTATTTTTCAAGAGGTTCTCTCTTGTTTTTCACTTTTAACTTCTTATGTCGTCCACTGCGCGTGCGCACACGCGCATACGTCATTATCATGAACCTCACCAAACCAACGCCACGAGCAGTGTCGTAATTATCAACCTAATGATATTTTTTCCTCTCTGACTCTTTCGCTCAACCTCTGTTGTTATTTTTTTTTTCTTTTTCATGTAGGCTTCTTCAACAGAACTTCTTACGAGATAATCCATTCTCCAACAATTACTTTCCCATCTCTCTCCTCTCGTATTTTCTCTCCCTTTCATCGTGCGTAAACCCTCTGCACCGCATCCAACCAATATTGCAGACCCCGCATTAAATACCAATAAGGCCTCTCTACAAAAAAAAAAAAAAAAAAAAAAGTCTTATTTTAAGGAGTCCGGTTGGGGAGACAAGCATTCTGAATATGGGGTGGGGACATCTGCTACATTGAAGTAGAATCATGAGTTTTTCTTTCTTTGCTCATTTATTTTTTTTTAATAGTTTTCTTTCTTTTTCATATTTCTTTTCTTTTTTTTTCAACTTGTCTTTCCTTCGTAGATATCGAAATTTACATTTTTTATTCATGTTTTTGGGTGTTTTTTTTTTCATCTTCTTCGTTGATATCAAACATTACGGATGTTTCTTTCTTCTTCAAAGTCAAAACCACTTCTTCTTCTTCTTCTTCTTCTTTCCATATTCTTCTTCATTAATTTTTCTTCTTCTTCATTTCTTTTTCTTCTTTTTTGTTTCGTTTCTTCTTCATTTCTTCTTCTACTTCTTCTTCTTCTTCTTCTTTCTTCTACTTCGTTTTTCTCCTTTTTCTTTCTTCTACTTCTTTTCTTCATCTGCTTTTTTCTTCGTCTTTCCTCTTCATCATTTCTTCTTCTTCGTTTTTCTTCTTTTTTCTTCTTCTTCGTTTTTCTTCTTTTTCTACTTCTTCTTTTCTTCTTCTGCTTTTTTCTTCGTCTTTGTTTCTTCTTCTTCATTTCTTCTTCTTCTTCTTTTTCTTCTTCTTTCCATATTCTTCTTCATTACTTTATCTTCTTCATTTCTTTTTCATCTTTTTTTGTTTCGTTTTCTTCTTCTTCATTTCTTTTTCTTCTTCTTCTTCTTCTTCTTCTTCTTCTTCTTCTTCTTCTTCTTCTTCTTCTTCTTCTTCTTTCCATATTTAGCCCATTTCCTCTTTTATCATTTCCTCTTCTTCTTTTACATTTTTCATTGATGTTTTGGGGTGATTTTTTTTTCATCTTCTTCGTTGATATCAAACATTACGGATTTTTCTTTCTTCTTCAAAGTCAAAAGCACTTCTTCTTCTTTTTCTTCTTCTTCTCCTGCGAAAGTAAGCCTCTTCCTCTTTCTTCTTTCTCCTTTTTTCTTCAATATTTATTTAACTTTTCCCCCTCCATCCTTCTTCTTTTTCTTCTTCTTCTTCCATAATAAACGTCTACATTTTCCTTCTTTCACCTTTTTTCTTCAATATCTATTTATCGTTTCCTCCTACTACTACTTTCCTTCTTCTTCTTCTTCTTCTTCTTCTTCTTCTTCTTCTTCTTCTTCTTCTTCTTCTTCTTCTTCTTCTTCTTCTTCTTTTTCTTCGTTGATGCTAAAATTTCTTCTTTGTTGAATTTCTTTCTTCTTTCTTTAGCTTTTCTTTTCATTCAGCTTATTTTTCTTTCGTCAATGTTTTCCCTTCAGTTTCTTCTGCGTTGATGTAAAACATTTCGACTTTTCATTTTCTATTTATGTTAAATATTAGTTTTTCCTAAGGCTCTTTCTTCTTCTTCTTCTTCTTCTTCTTCTTCTTCTTCTTCTTCTTCTTCTTCGTTTTTCTTCTTCATTTTTCTCCTTTTTCTTCTTCTACGTCTTCGTTTTTCTTCTTCTACTTCTTCTTTTCTACTTCTGTTTTTTCATCGTCTTTGTTTCTTCTTTATTTTTTCTTCTTCTTTTTTCTTCTATTTCTTCTTCGTTTTTCTTCTTCTATTTCTTCTTTTCTTCTGCTTTTTTCTTCGTCTTTGTTTCTTCTTTTCATTTCTTCTTCTTTCCATATTATTCTTCATTACTTTTTCTTCTTCTTCATTTCTTTTTCTTCTTTTTCGTTTCGTTTTCTTTTTCTTTTTCGTTTCGTTTTCTTCTTCTTCTTCTTCTTCTTCTTCTTCTTCTTCTTCTTCTTCTATCGATATTTATCCCATTTCCTCTTTTATCATTTCCTCTTCTTTTTGTCGCCCGTCTTCTTTTTTCTTCTTCCCTCATTTATTCTCTTTCGTCTTTTATCCTTTTTTCTTTTTCTACTTCATTTCTTTTTCTTCTTTTTCATTTCTTTTTCTCCTTCTTCTTCTTCTTCTTCTTCTTCTTCTTCTTCATCTTTGATATCAACAGTTTTCATTTACCTTCTTCCTTTTCTTCTTTTATGTTCATTTCAAGCTTCTCTTTTTTCCTCTAATATTTTCTTTTTCGACTTTCACGCGAAATATATTTCTTCATTTTCTTTAGTATATCAAGAACTGTGACATCAAACCTTCACTTTTCATTCTTCTTTCATCTCCTTCTCCTAGATTCTTCATTTCACTTCTTCTCCTTCGTTAATATGAATTCTATTTATTTCTTATTTTTCCTTCTTATTTTTATTCTTCGTTTATATCAAACTCTCTTTCCTCTTCTTCTTTGTTGGTGTCAAACTTTTTTTTTCGTGGTTAATATAAAAATTAACATTTTTCATTCTTCTTTGTTCGTTGATGCCAAAGTATTCTTCTTTTTCTTCTTCATCGACAAAAAACTGAACTTTTTTCTTGTTTTTATTCTTCGTTCGTGAAAAAAGCACTTTTTTTATTCTTCTATGACATCAATCTTTTTTTTCTGTTCTCTTTCTTTCCTATCTCCTTCATTTTTGTTATCTTTCATTGAGGAAACTCGTTCCTTTTTTTTCTCTTTTTCAGAAACTCATTCATCTTTGCTGATGTTAAATGATTCTTTTTTCTTTCGTTTATTCATGAATGTAAAGAAAAATAGATCGTCTAGAGAACAATTTTTAACATTGTGAAGTTGGCGATAATACCTAAGATCTTGTGAAGGATTTAAATGTGATTTTTAAACAGCGGTCTACTTTGACTTTACACAAACACACCTGAATATATATATATATATATATATATATATATATATATATATATATATATATATATATATATATACAGAGAGAGAGAGAAGGAGAGAGAGAGATGCGTTTCATACACTGAAATACATTTTGCTTTCATATAATTACCCAGATTCAATTTTAATAATTATATTGAGGGTTTCGGCTCTCGTTTTTGAAACATGAGAACTCTTATGTAGCGAAGGAATCATATTTAAAAAAAAAAAGAATTATAATTTAAGCTCTACTTCTGTATGGAGCACTGATTTTTAAAAATAAAACAAAAATACTAAAGAACTCCGGATTATTTACCTAACGTGTTCTTTCTTATTTTTCTACATATCTACACACACACACACACACACAAATATATATATATATATATATATATATATATATATATATATATATATATATATATATATATATATATATATGGGAGTGTTGCATAATGAATAAATGATTGGATGCTGAGAAATATGGGCCCACCCACTTGCCAAAATCTAACCAAATCTTAGTACATGGGTAAATTTTGTTCTTGTTTATACTTGAAACATTGGTTGTGTGTATTTTTGAGCCTATATGTAAATACTGACCCTGTTTAGGGTCATTTCAATTTTAATGAACGATGTTGGACAATAGCAAGAACAAACCGTCAAGTCCTGGTTAAGTTTTAAGGGAGATACCGAGCTATAAAGTGTACTGGTAAATAAAAAGCTTCTCTATTCAAGTTATTTTTAAAGAGAGTTTTTATTATCAACAACAAACCCGAATTCGTTTCAGTGTTTCAGTTTATCCCATTACCTGCCATGAAGCCCAATTGGGGATCTGTTAAACTCACTACATGTTATCCCCTGTACACTGCTTACATACATAACATTTGCAGAGGTTTCTGTCACAACACTTAGCCTTTAAAGTTTTTATTATTAGCCATAAGAAGACACTTTCTGTCGTAATTTTACATAAATAGAAAAATGGTAGAAAAAAATGACTATTTTGAAAAGTATTTTTTATTATTTCTAATCAATATTATTTTTTGATGTTTTATACACATATATTTGATGTTCTAGTTTCTATAAAAACGACAATGGTAACTACTGAAATTAAACATAAGGAAAAAATAAACTCCTAAAACACCTGTCTGGGCCAAAAATGCGCATTAAAAAAAATGGCAGTTAATGGGTTAATCTGTAGCCAAGATCGCTTGCTTCAGCGACTGCTCTCAGTGAAATCCGGGCGAGCGCCCTGAAAAAAATCGTTTTTGGAAGGACGATTCTTGTACGTGCGTAATTGTTTGCGGCTTAATCTCTTCAAATAGATACTGATTCAGTTGAACTTATCTTTTTTTTTGTTGTTCAGTGCTTATCATCATTTTCAAATTTATTTATTAAGTACTCATTCGATTTCAAGTGTCTTTTATAAATATTGTCCTAATAATGGTGTGGAATTATTTTTCGTTGTTTTCATATCTTTTATTTCGAATTTTAGTCAAGGATTGTGAATAAATATTATACAAGTCGTCTTCTGATCTACAAAAATTCTTTACAAAATGAGGGATTTATCGAATTTAAGTAACTATTGGATTTAAGGAACTCACAATCAGTTTCTCAAATTGAGGTTTTAGATTAATATTTTAACAGCCACTATATGAAATAAACAATCATGTTTATGTGAGACTCTATAAATGAGAGATTATCTTAGAAGGAGAGGGTGTGTACGTTTATCACTTGCTTAAGTGTGATCTTTACTGTGGTTAACCCTTGACTGAAAGGGATATAGAAGAATAAAAAATAAATGAAGACTTGTTGGAATAAGTAAAAGCAAAAGCGGACATTGAATAAAAAGCAACCTCGCTTCTTGAATATCTCACACGTCGAAAAAATCGGTTTTCGAACAGAATATTCGAGATGAAAATACCTCGGTTATCAAACAATATTTCAGTTCTGGCACAATATTGCTGAATCGAGTTAACCCGAACGGAATCATTTATTAGTCGACCGCCATGTTGTATGTATTTGTGCATTGTGTTGTGGCTTTCTTTGCCAATTTTCTTGTACTGTGCCTGTTTTTCTCTTCATCAGTCCTCAGTCATGGCTCCAAAGAAATCTAGCAGTGACACTGGTAAAGGAAAAAGAAAAATTAAGAGAAAAACAATTATTGATGATATTGTCTCTTCCTACTCAGTTTCATACGACAAAATCAAAGATCTATACTATTCTTATAAATAAAGAGACGATCATGTCTTTCCTTCCCCTTTTCCGAACAATAACGTCACTTTTCTTCCCTTTCAACTTACGCCATCAACTCTCCTACATACAGGTACGGCAAAATTAAAATGTTCGTCTATATTTTGTCTGTTGTACACAAATTACTGTTGTTAAAGTTTAAACAAGCAGTTTTCAATTTTAAAATATAAAAAATGTTTTATTTTTATTATTTAATTTGTTCGTTTAATTTGTCATTGCTATTCAAAACGGAAAAAAAGGTTCTATTGTATTATTTAAACAACACTGACCAAAAAAAAACAACATTTCTTTACGGTAATGAGTAGTGATTTTCTGCAAGGAAAGTCTGTAAAAGAAGTAAATAGGCCAAAGACCAGCGCAAGTATCCCGCAGCGAATGAGAATTCATGATGGCAGTAATGGGGGACGAATGTCAACAAGAAGTCCGATTTATTCTTGTCGATAACTCCAAAACGGTAACCTTTCTTCATAATTTAATTCTTAATTCGAGTTTAGCATGTACATTTGCACGGAATTATGACGATTTTGAAACATTTTAAGGCATATTTAGCGCTCGGGAAATAAAACCAACATTTACCGCAGTGGCTTACCTACTTCACGTCGCTGGCGAGTATTGTATTTTGTTGGTGCTATAAAGATTACCATTTCATTTCCAACCTCCGTTTTGGTTATTCCTCATTCAGTAACCTTTTCTAGGTTACAAAACTATCTATCTATCTATCTATCTCAATTTGTTCGACATCTATCTATCGATCTATCTATCGATCTATCTATTTCAGTTTCTTCAATATCTATCTATCCATCTACCTGTTATATACTGTGCCTATGAACACTAACGGTTATATGCCAATCCACATAAATACGTTGAACACTATTGTAAATGGGGGTAATATGCTGTCTAAGTAGTACACCACTAGCAGTGGTTTACCTACTTCACGACGCTGGCGAGTATTGCATTTTGTTGATGTTATAAAGCTTACCATTTCATTTCCAACCTCCGTTCAGTAACCTTTTCTAGGTTACAACAGTATTCTTAGCATCCTTCTGTAGAACCATATTAGTTTAACATAAGCCTTTTTTTTACATCACACCTAAGTTCTTTCTGCTATCGATTAGAAAAAGCAAAGTAATTGATTAGTGTTGTCCTTATTCGATCTCTTTAAATCATAGGCCTCTCTGCTGAGGTGTCATTAATTCTGCTAAGAATACACTCCTAACCCGCAGCCCGCGTGTCATTCGGCTTTGTACATCTCGCGGGCGGGTTGTGGGAACCGGGGAAACGATCGGTTGTCTACACCGGAAGGAAGTTTGAGAAAGATCCGGTTTGTCTTGAAAGCATCTGAAGTCCGTTCCGAACAAGAGATAAGAGAATCTATAACAGCAGAAAGAGTGATTTCATTTTCAGGAGCCATATCCAATTTGTCTTTCTTCTCTTATTTTTCGTCTAACCTCGCCAGGGGATCAGGAGATCACGCCCCTCTTTTTTCGGATGCGGAGGCGGGGGAGGTTAAGTTAAAACGGATAAAGCCATTCCAGTCTGCAAGTTATTGCAATTATTTAACTATACAGCGTCCGGTACAAGGACATTTAGAATCGGGCGTTTGGGTCACTGATTTATAAAGCCTTAGCGTAGGAACTTCCATTGAAGAATATTATGAAAATATCTATGTGAAAACTTATGAGATTCTATATTGTCGCTATTTGCACGAGCATCCTATTCTTTGTTATTTTGATTATATATATATATATTTGGCGACAGGAATTTGTTAGTATTCAATGATTCTTAATATCCTAATCTTTGTTGTATTTATCACATTATTTTTTGAGGCGAATTATTTTTACTATTCATTTCTTCCCTTCGATGAGTATCCCTATTTTTATTATTTGCAGCACGACTTTTTTCAAAGACGTGATATCGATATAATTCAATGATCGCATCTTTTTATCAGTTACTTGTTACCATTCAAGTGTTTTTTCGGATAAGTATCCCTATCTTTGTTGTTTGTATCACAACATTTTCAAAACCCATGTGCTCTTATTATTAAATGATCCTTTCAGACTATTATCTCCATCTTTGTTGTTTTAATCACATCCTTTTTCAGCGATATTGTTTTATGCAATGGTCGTTTCGGTTTAGCATCTTCATCTTTGTTGTTTTTATCACAACTTTTTCAAATATGATGTTTTTTTTTGTTTTTTTTAAGCGTTTCACCTCAAGCAAGGCGGGAAGCCACTAGAACGCAAGGGGTTACAGAGAGTTTGAACCAGAGCAGATAGGAGTGATAGAGGAAAGGATGAAGAGAAGGATAGGGGATAGAACAGGGCATCTGGAGACGTCGATTGACATTACATTTGAATAGTTGGAGATTATAGCTGAAAAAAGAAAGACATTATTAAGGAGATAGAGCAATAAAAGAAGAGGATTTAAGAAGGCAGAAGATAACGATTGACATTGCATTTAAATTTTTGAAGGTCAAATTTGGCTTGAAAGCAAGAAGCCGGATTGAATAACTGATTGATTCGTTTGTTTAATGACATATCAACACCTTTATGGGTCATTTAATGCCGAAATTTATTTTCTTGGGAGCTTTAAAGTAACAAAAAAAATGACATATGTTATTCTGCTTTCACAATTGAATACATGGTAGATAATACTCAGCTTTTGTGCATATACATGTTTGTGTGGACATAATTACTCGAGGCGGTGATATGTGTGTTTTATGTTGTAGTTTTGTTGAAGTTATATTTTGGAATACAGTTTGAGTTCTTTCAGAGATTGTAGGATATTATATGGAATAATGTCAGGAAAATTCTTTTATGCTGGTTGTCTGGTAGTATTTTAAACGGATTTGGGTGAAGTCATTACAATGTGTTAGCATGTGCCTCTTGTTGGTAAGTTATATAAAAATGTATTACTGGTATTTTTACTATAAAAATGTACTTTTATACTTTCATAGTGTTTTTATTTTTATTTATTTTGGTGGTGGGTACTATTTGCCTATAGCTGGGAACATAACAGGTGCTACAAACCCGGGTTAGGTCGACCTGGGAACAACAGCAATTAAGATGAGGTTCTGTGCTTCTCAAAAACCTTTAATCTCCCGATCAGAGTCCTTACTACTGGATGTAGTTTATCATCATACCCAAGAGTACAAACCGTAAGAGAGGTCCACAATCGATAACTTTGAGATGAAGAAATTAAGGTTACATCCTATAATTTCAATTGTAAAATAATTAAAACTAGTTGTTAATCAAGTACTGCATCTAAATTAGTAACGGCTAGGTACCAAAGAACAATTACCATGAAAGTATTCATAGAAAAGTCACAGGGAGGATATGTTACAGTCGTGGCCAAGTGACTGAAACCGATGTGCCAGATCACAACTGATAACATTGCAGATTCTAATCTCTAAATAAATAGCAGATGCACAAGATAGATTCTGACGAACGACAAACAATTTTCCAGACTGACATCGTGACATCCGCTATTCTCAGAGCAGACCCAGAAATTGATTTAATATGATATTTCAAATGTTTTTTTAATGGATGACAGTAGTTAAGTAGATGCTACGTTTATTTTAAACAGTATTTGATGTTATCTACTGCCTGCATACTCGAAAAAAATTAATAATGAAATCGTAGACTCCGGCAGGGTTCGAACCAACACCACTTTTTGCAGGAGGAATCCCTGTCTGATCTAAGAGCAAAGAAAGAAAGAATGTAAGAAAGAAAAGTTGCAAAAAAAAAAAAAAACAGAACTAAGAAAAAAGCAAATTTCAAGGTGGCTCATAATGATTCCGCTTGGAGCAGTTTCCAAATCCTTAAAATTAAGTCTTTGAAATCCTTTGAATAATTATTTTGGTAGGTACTGAATAGAGAATGGTCTGCGAATTGGATGCGGCAGCAGTAAAAATTTTGATTTCCAGACAATCGACCAATCTCATGCATAGTTCCACACAATGAAGGTCTTTTGCACATCTCCATATGGAAATCCTTTGGAAAAGGAGGGAATTTGGATACAATGCAGGACGGACAAGTCAGAGAGGAAGATAAAACGTTGTGATGGGATGAACTTAGGGTAGGAGAGGGAAAAGAAAATAATGGAAGAAAGGAAAGAAAGAAGGAAGGATATAAAGAAAGAAAAGAAACGAGGAGAAAAAAAGAACCAAACAGAAGGAAAAAAATGAGGAAATAAAAAAGAAAGAAGGAAAGAAAGAGTGAACGCAGAAAAGAAGTAAAAAAAAAAAGGAAGGGAAAAACGGAGTGAAAGAAGAAGAGAGAAGGAAGGAAATGGTACAAAGGAAAAAAGGACGTCTAGAAAAAGAATGAAATAAGATAGGAACAGGAAGGAAAAAAGAAAGGGAAGGCGGGAAGGAGAAAACAGAATGAATGAAGGGACGAAAGCAAGGCAAAAAGGTAGATGAAGAAAACATGAAAAAAAGAAAGAATTCAAAAATGAATCATGTAAAAGAGCAAAGAAAGAAACAGAGGAGAAACAAAAAGAGATAAGCAAAGAAGGAAGGAAGGAATAAAGAAAGGAAGGAAGAATGGAAGGAATGAATGAATAAGGAAGGAATAAAGGAATGAAAGAAGAAAGAAATAAAGGAAGGAAGGAATAAAGGAATGAAGGAAAAGGGAATAAAGGAATGAAAGAATGACGGAATAAAGAAATGAAGGAAATAAGGAAAAAAGGAATAAAGGAAGAAAGGAAGGAATAAAGGAAGGAAGGAAGGAAGGAATAAGGAAGTAATAAAGGAATGAAAGAAGAAAGAAATAAAGGAAGGAAGGAATAAAAGTAGGAATGAAGGATGGAAAGAAGGGATAAAGGAATGGAGGAAAGAAGAAATAAAAGAATGAAAGAAAGAAGGAATAAAAGAAATGAAGGAAAGAAGAAAGGGGGGAATAAAGGAAGGAAGGAAGGAATAAGGAAAGAATAAAAGAATGAAGGAAGAAAATAGGAAGAAAGGAAGGAATAAAGGAAGGAAGGAATGAATAAAGAAGGAATAAAGGAATGAAGGAATGAAAGAAGGTAGGAAGGAAGGAAAGAAGGGTGGAAGGAAGGAAAGAATAAAGGAATGAATAAATAAAGGAATAAAGGAAGGAAAGAAAGAAGGAAGGAATAAAGGAATGAATGAAGGATAGAAGGAAGGAATAAAGGAATGAAGAAAGGAAGGAAGAAAGGAATAAAGCAAGAAATGAAGAATGGAAGGAAGGAATAAAGGAATGAAGAAATGAAGGAAGAAAGGAAGAAATGAAGGATGGAAGGAAGGAATAAAGGAATGAAGAAAGGAAGGAAGAAAGGAAGAAAGGAAGAAATGAAGTATGGAAGGAAGGAAAAAAGGAATGAAGGAAGAAAGGAAGAAAGGAAGAAATAAAGGAATGAAGGAACGAAGGAATAAGGAAGGAAGGAATAAATGAATGAAGGAAAAAGGGAAGGAATAATGGTTGGAAGGAATGAAGGTTGGAAGGAATGAAGGAAGGAAGGAATGAAGGAAAAAAGGAAGGAATAAAGGTTGGAAGGAATGAAGGAAGGAATGAAGGAAGGAAGGAAAAAAGGAAGGAATAAAAGTTGGAAGGAAGGAAGGAAGGAATGAAGGATAGAAGTAAGGAAGGATTGAAAGATGGAATATAGAAATGAAGGAATAAAGGAATGAAGGAATAAAGGAATGAAGGAGGGAGAGTTGAAGGAAGGATTGAAGGAATAAAAGGAGGAAGGGATGAAGGAAGGAAGGAAGGAAGGAAGGAAGGAAGGAAGCAAGCAAGCAAGCAATTGCTGGATCAATATATAAATTGGAGGAAAATATTAAAATAAATAAAACATAAACAATATGTAAAAGAAACCCTGTTAGCCGATGAAAGATTTAGGAAAAATAAATAAAAAAAAGAAAAGGAAGAATGAAAAAAGGAATGGAAAAAAGAATGAACAAAGAAAAAAGATACCAAAATAAATAAATAAAGAATTTGAAGGTCAAAGTACGAAAAATAGAATTTAATAGGAATAGAAAGAAAGAAAGAACGAAAGAAAGAAAGAACGAAAGAAAGAAAGAACGAAAGAAAGAAAGAAAGAAAGAACGAAAGAAAGAAAGAAAGAAAGAACGAACGAAAGAAAGAAAAAAAGAAGTAATGTTAGAATTCATTTTTTAAAGACGATGGGGAAAATATGGGGAATTTATATGGAAAGAGAAACCAATAAAAAGAATCTCATTTGCAAATGACACATTTATTTTCCGAACAAAAAAGATGCAAATGAAACCAAAAAATAGAATGAGCCCAAAAGTCAAAAATGCTTTGCGTTACGAAAAGAAAACTGTTTAGAAGTGAAAGTAAAGAAACATTTGGAAAAGAACAAAAGAAAGGAAGTCAGTGGCGAATGAGTGAAAAAAAAAAAGTAAAAGAAAAATCAATGACGTGATCAAGTAATCGAATGCAAATCCTTGATTCGGTGCCACGTTTGGTGCAAAATAAAGATCGCCTGCCCAGAATTCCAGATAGAAAAAAATGCAAATCCACAAAGTCCATTTCGGCATCGGAATACATAACAAAGCCTTGTCATTGCGACAGAGACAGATTGCAGCAAGGAAGTTGCGATTAGTTTTCACCCTATGGATGCTCATAAGTGTCACTTCTTTTCGTTGCCGGAAAATAGTTTGTTCCCAGTTATGCATGTAAGAGTCCTCTTTTGTCTGGCATATTTATATTAATTCCAGACCCCTAACAACCTCCATAATATTTACAATATACTTCAGTAGTGAAACCATTAACAATACGTTTACATTACACATACACCCACATATATATATATATATATATATATATATATATATATATATATATATATATATATATATATATATATAATAGCCCGATTTTATTACTAATGCTAGCTGTCACTCTTGTTCACTGATACTTTATTCTTTATTTTCAATGCATTCCTGCAGTAAAACTATTAGCAATGCATTTACATTATTCATATAAATACCCAATTCTATTCCTATAGTAAAATCATTAGCAATGCATTTCCATTATACATATAATAGCCCTATTCTATCAGTAATGCTTGCCTTCATTCCTGACCACTGACAATCCCTTTCTTCCTGATTTTCAATGTATTCCTATAGTAAAATCATTAGCAATGCATTACCTTATACATATAATAGCCCTATTCTATCAGTAATGCTTGCCTTCATTCCTGACCACTGACAATCCCTTTCTTCCTGATTTTCAATGTATTCCTATAGTAAAATCATTAGCAATGCATTACCTTATACATATAATAGCCCTATTCTATCAGTAATGCTTGCCTTCATTCCTGACCACTGACAATCCCTTTCTTCCTGATTTTCAATGCATTCCTATAGTAAAATCATTAGCAATGCATTACCTTATACATATAATAGCCCTATTCTATCAGTAATGCTTGCCTTCATTCCTGACCACTGACAATCCCTTTCTTCCTGATTTTCAATGCATTCCTATAGTAAAATCATTAGCAATGCATTTCCATTATACATATAATAGCCCAATTCTATCAGTAATGCTTGCCTTCATTCCTGACCACTGACAATCCCTTTCTTCGTGATTTTCAATGCATTCCTATTGTAAAATCATTAGCAATGCATTTACATCATACATATAATAGCCCTATTCTATCAGTAATGCTTGCCTTAATTCCTGACCACTGACAATCCCTTTCTTCCTGATTTCCAATGCATTCCTATAGTAAAATCATTAGCAATGCATTTACATTATACATATAATAGCCCTATTCTATCAGTAATCCTTGCCTTCATTCCTGACCACTGACAATCCCTTTCTTCTTAATTTTCAATGGAGAATATACATACTTAAAACCGAAATTACGTTGGAATAAATTCGAAATTTCTAGATACCTCGAATGTGAAAAAGGCTTTTTCCTGAACAAATTAGGTCTGCTTTATGGGTGCGAGAAGAGGCCTAACCAGATCTTCTAATTTATTTCTTCTCGTACATTTTTAAATCATTTAAATTATATTTTCATAATTGCTGTTTGGTGTCAATCGATTGTCTTGGTAACTCCGATGAAAATGTTTCTGTATAAAATCGAAATAACAGAATTCCTAGCTACGCGATCTGATAAATAATTATTGGAACTGGTGCTATGAAAATAACACTACAACACATATCACGCCGACATTTAATCCCCTTCAAAGCAGTCTCCTTATGAAACTACACACTTCATCCAAGATGTGGTCCTCCAAATATACAGAGAATAACATTAAAATTCAAGGAACGTTCACCTTAATCTAGACTTTGACAGGGTAGAGTTGTTAGCAGTGCCCTCAAGCAGGCTGTATTTAGAGTTGCATTCTCTCAGACCGGTTATCAATCAAGGCTAGAATGCTCAGTTTGACTTGCTATTTTACCAGAGGAGAGGTGAATTCACGCCTTTCACACTTGCCGTTTTCGTTTTTGTTACTGAGAACTTTTACGCCAACCTCACATATAGGATTGCTTTATTGACTTGTTATATAATTTGGAAAATCTAACCAATCCTTGCATGTAAACAAATTATTTTATGACATCAAAGAATGTACACCATAAAATGGTATTCCAGTTACTATAAAAAGGATCAACAGCTTATTTGTTCTGTTATTTGTAAACTAAACAGAACAAACAAAAGTTGGTATGTTTGTTGACATTATTGGTATATCAGATGGTATCTTTGTTGACATTTGGGTATATCAGATGGTATCTTTGTTGACATTTGGGTATATCAGATGGTATCTTTGCTGATATTTTGGTATATCAGATGGTATGTTTGTTGATATTTTGGTATATCATATGGGATGTTTGTTAAGTTATTTTGTGTACATAAGTTTACTAGTGAGACAACCAAAATGAGCTGACTCATTTTATAGTTTACCAAGAGAAGGTGAACCAATCGGGAGACGTGGACTATTCGATCCGATGTGCATAAAGGCGGCCATTTTGTTTATTTCTTGACGGAATATCCACTCCCAGCCTCTTAAGAATATTAAGAAGAAAAAAAATTATTTGATGAATGCTAAAAAAAAAATAAATAAAAAATAAAAAAATTATTTTATTAATACTAAAGTATTTCTTCCATATAAATATTGACTTTACTAATATTTTTTTAAAGAAGATTCCAGAATGTACCCAAAAAGGAGAGGTGCTAAGTTATTTTGTGTACATAAGTTTACTAGTGAGGCAACCAAAATGAGCTGACTCATTTTATAGTTTATCAAGAGAAGGTTAACCAATCAGTAGACGTGGAATATTCGATCCGATGTGCATAAAGGCGGCCATTTTGATTATTTCTGGACGGAATATCCACTGCCAACCTCTGATATGAAAGACCTGCAGAACTACGTTTTCCTACTCTCTCCGAATATCCACTGCCAACCTCTGATATGGAAGACCTTAAGAATTCCTGAATAGCTGCTACTAGACATTGGTGCTGTTACATTGAACAAATTACTTCCTACATCCGATTTCTACATTCAAACTACATTAAACATGTTTTACAATGTTTGTTGATATTTTGGTACATTAGGTGGTATGTTTGTGGACATTTTCTGTATACTTGATGCTAAGTTTGTTGACATTTTGATATATCAGATTGTATGTTTATCGACCTTTTGGTACATCAGATGGTATGTTTGATGATATTTTGTTATATCAGATGCTATGTTTATTGACATTTAGTTATATCAGATGGTATTTGTATTGACATTTAGGTGTTACTTGGAGTGAAATAGTATGAGAAGGCTTTAGTGAAGAGAAAGTCAAGAAAAGAACAAATTTCAGGAAGACAGAAGACGCAAGGGTTTACTGCGTGTGAAAGAGAACGAGAAGACTTTAGTGAGGAGAAAGGACAATAAAAGAACAGGTTTCAGGAAGACTGAAGATGGCGATAATGCCACTAAGACGCAAAGGGGTTACTAGGAGTGAAAGAGAATGAGAAGACTTTAGTGAGGAGAAAGGACAATAAAAGAAGAGGTTTCAGGAAAACAGAAGATGGCGATAATGCCACTAAGAAACAATATTTCTATTCTAATACTTTCTTTTCACTCTCTTTTCATCTCTGGAACTCTCTTCCTGTTATTTTCTTTCCTGTCATCTACAATCTTTACATTTTAAATGTGAAGCCAATCGCCTTTTTCTGTGTTCGTTGTAAATATTTTCCTAAACTGAAATTATATCGATTATGACAAACTCATATTTATTTGACTTTGCAGGGAGCAAAGGAAAGCAAAGAAAGTTTTAGTTTGTGTCATTGTGTTTAGTAGATGACATAGATATTTTAGAATGTTTCAATCTTAGACTTTTTTTATGAAGCAGTGATTTTAAATTTTACATGTTATAACTTCTAAATAGTTTCATAAATTGAAATGATATCAATTTGACAAACTCATATTTATTTTGATCGTTTTATTCTTATATACACATATATGTTATACTTATACTTATATATGTTATACTTATATACATGTATATATTATACATGTTATAAATATCACGGTTGTTCTGGCTATAATTGTTATGATCCAAGGTTTAGACCAAGGAAGAACAACGCGAACACAAGAGTAGAAATAACGAAGATATATTACACGGAATAATAATACAAGATGTGGAAGGTGTTAGTATGACTGTCAGTCTAGTTTGGAGTGAACTACTATCGGCTCGACTCGATTCGTCTCTCTCTGAGAGGCGTAGTATATATAGTGTTAGGAAGAGTTCATTCTGTAGTTATAGGTAAGGACGCATAACACCCCCTTCCTAAGCTTTTACCTCACAGGGGTCTTTAATATTTTTCCTCTTCGGATTAATTATCAAAGGCTCTGTAAATTTTCTTTTTCTGCTTGATTTCCGCGGTTCTGAAATTGCTTGAGGCCTTTGCATATTGAATGTGCCAAATATTGTGTCCATTACTTCCTCCTCTTCCTGGGGTAGACCGTTAGAATCCTCTAACAGCCTCCTTCTGATCTGATTTAAGTGCCTTTTTTGCGAGGACTTCGGACCCTGAATTATGTAAATCACGTTCTCGATTCGCCCCTCTCTCTTGAGAGGCGTAGTATACATAGTGTTAGGAAAAGTTCATTCTGTAGTTATAGGTAAGGACCCAAAACATTAATTGTATCTACATCTGTGCTAATTTGGTTTGGAATAAATAGTCAAATAAATTCTTTAAAATATTTTTATTAACAAATAAAAGGCAGCTATTCTAGTTTATTTAAAGAATTTGCGATAAGTTTACTTCAATCTATGTAGATGTCGTTAAAATATATCATCAGTGAAAACTATTCAAGACTATTCAAGACGTGTTCGGGCGACGTAGATGGTGACCTTCATTCGCCTAGGGGCACTAAAATGTCATAAATTGGTCCTAGATAAAGTAAACAGATAATGGCCGACTCTTGAATTTTTAATTCTGAAATTCATCGAATACAAGTCTCGAGAATAATTCAAGGTAGAGGGTTAATTTTTAGAAAGTAAAGATTGGGAGTACAGGGAGGATATACAACGTTTGACCCTTGAAGATTGCAGAAAAAAGACTGTGTGGAAAAATTTTCTTTGCCTTTAGTGGAAATTAATGTTATTGGACTTTTTAAAAAAATCATTTCGCTTCAAGCAAAGTGATGTTTTATTTAATTGTATCCAATAATAATGCCTGTAATATTCCCATATTAGTATCATATTATAAAATACAAACATAACGATTATGCATCTTTTCCATTGCTTACGTTTCTAAAATGTTTAGCTGTTTCTCGTTCCCCGAGACACATCCCGCCCACAAAGGATTTTTGTCTAACCTGTCAACATAACCGTAGTAAGGAATTTGCATTTGTCGATTGTGTTAGTTGTTATCCTGTTATTCTTGCAGTAAAATAAGGAACGTTGTTTAAATAATATAATATTAACTTTGTTGTTTTTTCTTTAAACCTCCAGACGAAGGAAACCTTCTGGACAGAGCGCTCTGAGGTTGAGACAATTTCTTATAGTACGTTTGATATCACAGCCCTCCTTAGAGACACTGCATAGCTGTCTGGCCGCTCTCTCTAAAAACGTTGTTGACCCCTGCTGTACGTGATTACGCAAAGAGTAACGATAATTTTATCATTCTCTTTTACTTTTTGAACTTATTTAGCTAGAAGATGCGATAAAGAGATAGAGGAAAAGAGGTTAGTCTATTGTAATTTGGTCCCTCAAAAAAGGAACTCGTATGATACACGAGATACATGATAAATTCATTTTTTATAAGTGAAAATTTGGGGGTCGACCGATACTCAAGATCGCGCGTTACACGTTTATATACAGTAAATATAATCGCTTTACTTTATGTCAATACAAAATGTTAGCCTAAAAAAGGCGCCCAAGTGTGTTGCTTGACTGAAGGTTAGCATCAGCCATGCTGATGAGATAAATAATTTTTTCACTGTGATGATTAACGGACAGCGGTTTCGTTGTGGAAGCGTTAACATTTTCACTCCATTTCTTGCCTGGGTTAACAACTGAAATGGTGATAATGCCACTAAGATGGAATGAAAGACAATGAGAAGATTTTAGTGAGGAGAAAGGACAATAAAAGAACAGGTTTCAGGAAGACAGAAGATGGCGATAATGCCACTAAGACGCAAAGGGTTACTGGGAGTGAAAGAGAATGAGAAGACTTTAGTGAGGAGAAAGGGCAATAAAAGAAGAGGTTTCAGGAAGACAGAAGATGGCGATAATGCCACTAAGACGCAAGGGGTTACTGGGAGTGAAAGAGAATGAGAAGACTTTAGTGAGGAGAAAAGACAATAAAAGAACAGGTTTCAGGAAGACTTAAGATGGCGATAATGCCACGAAGATGCAAGGGGTTACTGGGAGTGAAAGAGAATGAGAAGACATTAGTGAGGAGAAAGGACAATAAAAGAAGAGGTCTCAGGAAGACTTAAGATGGCGATAATGCCACTAAGACGCAAGGTGCTACTGGGAGTGAAAGAGAATGAGAAGACATTAGTGAGGAGAAAGGACAATAAAAGAACAGGTTTCAGAAAGACAGATGATGACGATAATTCCACTAAGACGCAAGGGACTAATGATTTCAAGCCATCTCTTACCCTGGTTAATGACTGATTGAGATCTTTTTACGAAAGCAGCTTAGTAGAAAGACAGGAATAAAGGTTAATTTCATATTCTGTTCCTTTCCTTTTAAAAGTACAGATGTAAAATGGTATTGATTTTCTTGGTAATAACCATCTATGAAAACAATTTTGATGTTGTATTGAGAAAGATGATTTAACAGTTCCTACCGTAGACTTGTTAACAACACTAACTCTAGGCCGTAATAAATAGGATGAAGGGAACTATCAAACAATTAAGTCTACAAGTGTAGATTAGTTGGGATGAAAAGCAATTGAAATTAAGATGAAAGAAATACAAGTGAAAAATTAATAATGGCTGACAATGCTTGATCTAATAATAAAATTCCAGATAATATTACTACTAATGGCTGTAGAATGATGGTCTGCGTAGATGCGATGAAAAGCAATTGAAATTAAGGTGACAGAAATACTAGTGATAAATTAATAATGGCTGACAATGCTTGATCTAATAATAAAATTACAGATAATATTAATACTAATGGTTGTAGAATGATGGTCTGAGTAGTTGTGATGAAAAGCAATTGAAATTAAGATGAAAGAAATACTAGTGAAAAATTAATAATGGCTGACAATACTTGATCTAATAATAAAATTCAAGATAATATTACTACTAAAGGCTGTAGAATGATGGTCTGAGTAGTTGTGATGAAAAGCAATTGAAATTAAGATGAAAGAAATAATAGTGAAAAATTAATAATGGCCGACAATGCTTGATCTAATAATAAAATTCCAGATAATATTACTACTAATGGCTGTAGAATGATGGTCTGAGTAGTTGTGATGAAAAGCAATTGAAATTAAGATGAAAGAAATACTAGTGAAAAATTAATAATGGCTGACAATGCTTGATCTAATAATAAAATTCAAGATAATATTACTACTAAGGGCTGTAGAATGATGGTCTGAGTAGTTGTGATGAAAAGCAATTGAAATTAAGGTGAAAGAAATACTAGTGAAAAATTAATAATGGCTGACAATGCTTGATCTAATAATAAAATTCCAGATAATATTACTACTAATGGCTGTAGAATGATGGTCTGCGTAGATGCGATGAAAAGCAATTGAAATTAAGGTGAAAGAAATACTAGTGAAAAATTAATAATGGCTGACAATGTTTGATCTACTAATAAAATTCAAGATAATATTACTACTAATGGCTGTAGAATGATGGTCTGAGTAGTTGTGATGAAAAGCAAGTGAAATTAAGATGAAAGAAATACTAGTGAAAAATTAATAATGGCTGACAATACTTGATCTAATAATAAAATTCCAGATAATATTACTACTAATTGCTGTAGTGGTTGACAAATATATAGTGCTATTATTTCCGGAGTAGTTAAGACGTAGGAGAAACTGCAAAGGACAAAGAAATGAAGATTAAAAAATGATATATAATTTACATACTGAATTACACATGACACATTTTGGATAGGAATCTTGTATACAATCTTTAAAATAGTCAATTTCTTTACTTTGTTTAGACAGTAAATATGGTGGTGAATTTACTGTGTTTTAGTTAAATTATTTCACTTGAAATTATAGTGATAAAAAGTTTATGGAAGCCAGAATTACATAACAAGTTCCCTGAATAAATCTTTGTAACATTAATATATTCAAAACTCAAGAAATTGGATGTCGATTTTGTTAAGCTTGGCCGGGTACAAATGTAAAATAGAAAGTTGAAATTTGAGAGGTCGGTTATTATTTGATTGTTTAAGGGTCATATTGATAGGTCAATCCGGGGACAGTAGAGAACGGCGCTTTTCTAGTGGAAAATAAGATTGATTATTTTGGTTTTTGTGCAGCAACCGGGTCATATCTGAAATCATTCACTCCTCTACCACTGGGTATGGTCCAATGTTCGGGATGGGGGGCAGTTCTATTCTACAAACTGACAATATCTAAAGAATTTAGCTAAAAATTTTCATATACTCTACCCGTGATATGATACTGTCAATGCCCCGACCTAGTGACGGTATAAACCTCTGATTGGCTTTTGTGCGTGTTGAAGAAGCACAAACCCGCTTGAGCAGATGAGCCCGCTCGGAAATACGCAGCCATGCTGAAGATGAGAAAGTCGAATGATGATGATGATGCCATAACGGATATCAGTTATCACAGCTGATAGGAGAATCTAAGTTCATTCCCCTATAAAGGATGATTACTCAAAATGCAATTGAATTACTTCCCTTGTTTTTGAAACTTCTGAATTCAACATGGCGACAAACACCTCATTTTCACCTACAATCAAATGGAGTTTTTGTAGATACCTGAAAGTGTGCACTCTCCAAACTGGAAGGAGAAGGAACAATGCAAGAAATATCAAGATTAATTCTCGGAAGTTACAGAGCTACACCCAATCCAAACGCACCTAATGAAAATTCACCACCAGAAGCATTGGCGAACTGTAAAGGTTTTTGTTTGCATGTACATGTCATCCATCCAGCTAGAAAATATTCCCTGAAAAGAACACAGTGAAGGAAGAACAATTTATGTTTAGTGACTTTTTTTCAGGACTTGGGTGCGATACAGATTCTCCCAGGAAAACTACACTCAGTTCAGACTGGCCTAACCCTGAATCACCCCGGTCACGCTTTCACATTGAATTTGCTGAACCGATCAATGAACAGTATTTTATTCTTGGAGATGCTTACAGCAAATGGTCAAAAAATTTTCAGATGAATCGCATCACCAAAGATTAAAGAATTCTTAAGTTAAAACAAATCTTCAGTCGATTTGGAATCACACAGATACAAGTTTCACATAATGGCACTGCATTCACTTCAGCTGCATTTTCAACTTTCTGTGCACAGAATGGTATTCAAGACATTAGGACATCACCTTTTCACCCACAATCAAATGGACAAGTGGAGCGTTTTGTAGATACCTTTAACAGAGCACAACTCAAACTGCATGGGGAAGGAACCACACAAGAAATAATAGAAATATTCCTTGCAAGTTACTGAGCTACAACCAATCCAAATGCACCTAATGAAAATTCACCGCAGAAGCACTGATGTACCATAAAGTTCCTTTTCAGGCAGATGCCGTCCATCCAACCAGAAACAATTCGTTAAAATGGAACCCGGTGATGGAAGAACAATTTAACCATCGTGATGGAACAGAGAAACGCAAATATGTACCAGGACAACTTGTACTTGCAAAAGATTACCCCAGCGCTAAAGAAAAATTGGATCCAAGAACGCATTATACGTCGCTCTCGAAATGTTATGTATAACGTGGATATAGTTTTCAGTCTGCGGACCAATTACGGCCATCAAACCTTCCAGAGACCGAATCAAATTCCACTTCTGAACATTTTATTGGACACTTTCGAACTGCCTCAACAGAGTTCCTAAGTCATGCCAAGCGGCAAACATAGGACTCCAGCAAAAAGTGCACCAAGGAAATCACATCAACTACCAAGTAAGCCATATTTTTAAATCTCCATTCCCCCCAAATTAAGAGCACAAGGCTAAAATGGGGAGGTATTGAGGGTGCTAATTTCCTTCCCCTATAGAGGGCGATAACTCAAAATACAATTCAGTTAATATCTGTCTATATCTCTGAAATGAGGTATTATGATTACTTGCATTATTTACATTACTCGGACTGTTAGCCTCATCTTCATTGCCATATGTACAACGTTTCGGCCGTTGTACGCTCCGACCTTCTTCAGACGATTACAATTTCGAACCGAACACTTTACTTCCTCCACCGGGGTAGCGTGTTCTAGTTCCAGGTGCCATGCCTCTTCCGGATTTATCAATTATTTCCCTTTAACTCAACAAGTTTTTGTTCACCACTGCTGTGGCCTGGTATTGATCTAACCAACATTTTATCCACTGGGCCAATGGTTAATGAGACATTAGGTTTATAAGTCCCCAACATTCATACACAGATGTCCCCAAGGATACAAATGTCCGTCCGGCCAAATGTCCGTCGGGCCAAATGTCCGAGTACCGAAAACGTTCTTTCTCCCAGAATTGCTGAATTTCAAACATTTTCAAAAAGTTTTCGTCCTTAGTTGGATCATGACTAGGCTTGTAGTATAGAACGCCATGATGTATATATATATATATATATATATATATATATATATATATATATATATATATATATATATATATATGAAGAAATATAGTCTTAAGATGTGCTGTATTTATGGGATAAAGTGCTCAATATCAGAGATAGAGCGTGTGTAAATATACAAGTGAACATAGAAGTCAACACTTAGAGGCGACAGTCTGTTTCATACTAGATGTAATCGTCCGCATGAAACAGACTGTCGCCACTTTTATATATATATATATATATATATATATATATATATATATATATATATATATATATATATGTATATATATATAATATTTTTATATCAGTCAGTGGGAAAAAACATAAGTTTATATACAGGGCGCCCAGTAAAAAACGGCAAATTTCTTATCGCTGATTTATCTTTCAGAATTAATTTACCTTGAATAACCTTGAATATTTTTTTTTGAATATTGATGACCTTGAATAAACATTCGACTCTCGCGTAATGACTTTACTCTGATTGGTTGTTTTGTGATTGATTAATTGCTGCTCGACATTTGACTCGTCATTTAAAAGTTTATTTGCAGACATCTTTTGTCTTTCATTCTGTCCTTTTTGTATGGCTAAGTAACTCCTTGATTTTGAGCATCGGTTTTTCGTACTTTTCAAAGAAGAATATCCCCCGTGACGATTGACGATATCTGCAGAAATTCTTCCTGATTTTTTCAGTCAATCCAGTCGTCACCAATTTTCAACCTGTTGTCTCACGTGTTTCTGAATTTATCGCTTTTTACTTGGCACCATCGAGAATCCAATGAGTAGAACACATTTCAACTGCAGGTGGGAGATGTCAACTTATTAAAGCACCAAATCTACATTAGCTGAAGGCTATCATGTCTATTAGCGGAGATAGACATTATTGCCTGTAATAGATGTATGTATGGAAGACCACTAAAAGAATTCGGTGAATGTATCTCAGGCCTTTTTCGTCGATTGGCGACGGTCGGCAGCGGAAAATAAGTTATCTTAAAACACATCGCCGCTCATGGCTAAAACAACCAAAACATTGAAAACGACCACAGTAGTAGAATACCACCATAGGGCATTTTCGTCTCTACAGCCCGCAGACTTTATTCTCTTCATAGCTCTTTGCTCTCGCGAAAACAGCAGTTCTCCACCCGACTTGATCCCAGCCAATCGCATCCCACTTTGCAACATTCATACGAAATTCATCAATTTTCAACGGTTGTCTGGCGTGTTTCTGAATTTATCGCTTTTTACTTGGCACCATCGAGAATCCAATGAGTAGAACACATTTCAACTGCAGGTAGATGTCAACTTATTAAAGCACCAAATTTACATTAGCTGAAGGCTATTAGTTCAATACTTGTGCTGCGTAGTATATGTACATTTGAGCTATTTAAGAACTTAAAGCTTACTTGGATATATTTCGTTTCTGATGATGACATGTTGAATGAGTGTCCAAGGAATTTATTTTTTTGTCTTAGGCTATATGCGGGTTGTTTAAGTGATCTGTAGTTGTGTGGTTCCAATAAACACAGGGCAATTATCTGGTCTATTAGCGGAGATAGACATTATTGCCTGTAATAGATGTATGTATGGAAGACCACTAAAAGAATTCGGTGAATGTATCTCAGGCCTTTTTCGTCGATGTTTTTTTAAAACACATGGCCCCTTATGGCTAAAACATCTTAAGCATGACCGGCACGGTTTTTGACAACGACCGCAGTAGCAGAATATTGTGGAGTGATCGACCGTAAGGCATTTGCGTCTCCACAGCGCGCAGGACTCTATTCTCTTCATAGCTCTTTGCTCCTGCGAAAACAGCAGCTCTCAAACCCACTTGATCCCGGCCAATCGCACCCCTGTTTGCAACATTCATAGCAACATTGGCGGAAAATTCATCATGGATGTTTTACAATTGTCCTTTTACAATTTAGTGGCTCTATACGTTTTTGGAGGATTTCTTTGAAAGTATCAGAAGAGCATTGAATGTAAAAAACGGCAAATTGAAAATTTCTATTTGATCTTTCAGGAATAATTGAATAAATATCTTGAATATTCATTACCTTGAAAGATAATTCGACTATGGCGTAATTACTTAACTCTGATGGGTTCTCTTATCTGTCTATATTTCTGAGATGAGGTATTATGTACATTATCTACATTTTTTGGACTATTTTCCTCTTCTTTGTCCCCATATTTATTACAACGTTTCGGCCTTTCAATATCTGTCTATATTTCTCAGATGAGGTATTATGTACATTATTTACATTATTCGGACTATTGTCCTCATCTTTGTCACCATATTTATTTCAACGTTTCGGCCTTTCAGTATCTGTCTATATTTATGAAATGAGGTATGATGTACACTATTTACATTATTCGGACTATTGTCCTCATCATTGTCGCCATATTTATTACAACGTTTTGGCATTTCAGTATCTGTCTATATTTCTCAGATGAGGTATTATGTACATTATTTACATTATTCGGACTATTGTCCTCATCTTTGTCACCATATTTATTACATCGTTTCGGCCGTTGTACGCTTTGGCTCTCTTCAGGTGTTTGGAATTTTGAACTGAACCTTTTATTTCGCTCACTGGGGTAGACTGCTCTAGTTCTGCGTGCCATGTCTAATGGATGTCAGTTATGAGTTATCTCTTGTTAATCCCCCTCTCCGTGTTCTCCACCGCCTTAACCAAGGACACACGTCACAGTGGATAAAGGCGTTAGTTATATCCATTGACAGGACCCAAATAGTGTGAATGATACCCCAAGGCTACTCTTAACCAGGTATTGAAGAGTAGCCTTGGGTGTATCATTCTGTGATGCCTTCCAATTGGCTATAAAAAAATCACTCCTTGATATACATGACCTGATCAAGAGTAGGCCTGCGCATCAGCCATTGTGAATAGGGTCATGAATTAGCAGGAAAAATGAATTCTTTATTAGGGATGTAACACCGATTTTTGACTAGGAATAGTTTAAATTCTCCAGTACGTCTTCCGGGAATTTTTTCCAGCCCAGACTAGCCGCGGTGATTGAACACTCGATCTGGACCTTTTCAGTAAAGTAAGTGCAGCAATCCATTATTGCCGGTCGTCTGTCGAGACTCGACACACGAATTCGAAGAAGTCCATTACGCTGAAGTACCCTACCGATTATTTATAAAAGTGTTTCGAATAATGGACAGAAGTAAGATTGTTAAAAGGGAAGCCAATCCTCCTGAGTTGTTCCGTGATTTAATATCACGAAGACTGTCTTTAAGTGATATGGTGCTAGTTTTGTTTTTTTTTGTTTTTTTATTCTCTGTGATTTTCTTCTCTTTGTTCTTTCATTCAGAGAGAAAATTTCTGTAGTCTGGACTTAAGACGAGCCGAAATGAATGCTCTCAAGCAGTGGATTATATCTAAGCCTATTATTACATATGTTGACGGATATATATATATATATATATATATATATATATATATATATATATATATATATATATATACATATATATATATGTGTGTGTGTGTGTGTGTATGTGTGTGTGTGTGTGTGTGTGTGTGTGTGTGTGTGTGTGTGTGTGTGTGTGATGAAATTTCTACTATCTATTATTTTGGAATCTTTGAAAGAATCATGTGTACAACTGTAAAACTTCACAAACAAAATTTTGATCAAGAGTAGGCCTGCGCATCAGCCATTGTGAATAGGGTCATGAATTAGTAGGAAAAATGAATTCTTTATTTGGGATGTAACACCGATTTCGACTAAGAATAGTTTAAATTCTCCAGTACGTCTTCCGGGAATTTTGTCCAGCTCAGACTCTGTGTGTGTGTGTGTGTGTGTGTGTGTGTGTGTGTGTGTGTGTGTGTGTATAGGTATGTATGTGTGCGTGTGTGTGCTTGCGTGTGTGTGTGTGTGTGTGTGTGTGTGTGTGTGTGTGTGTGTGTGTGATGAAATTTCTACTATCTATTCTGTTGGAATCTTTGAAAGAATCATGTGTACAACTGTAAAACTTCAAAAACAAAATTCTGCCAAACATTAGATTTTTAACGATTAATAATAATAATAATAATATATTATAATAATAATAATAATATATATATATATATATATATATATATGATGTCCCAATGGGAGCATTTGCCTCAGCTCAAATAGCAGACTTAATAGGTATATATACTTTAGATATCCTGAGCAGATTCCTTAACCCCCAAAATCTAGGGCTATACAGGGATGATGGACTTATTGTTATACCTAATACCAATGGTCTTTTAACATCCCAACTACAGAAGAAAATAATTAAGGCCTTCAAATTTCTAGGATTTAAAATCGAAATTTCTTCCAACCTAAAAATAGTAAATTTTCTAGACGTTACATTTAATCTCGACAATAACACTTATAAACTCTTCCAAAAGGAAAACCAATCCCCCATATACATAGATATCAACTCAGACCATCCGAAAGCAGTTATAAAACAAATTCCAAATACTGTAAATACAAGAATAAACAAACTGTCTTCTAGTAAAACCATTTTTAACCAAAATAAATCGACATATAATCTAGCTCTATTAAAAATTAAATTTAAACAAACACTAAATTATATAGATAAATCAATTACTAACACATCCACTAAGTCCAAAAATAGGAAAAGGAAGATTATATGGTTCAACCCGCCTTTTTGTAGACTTTCTAGTATTAATATAGGGAAATACTTCCTAAAACTAATAGACAAACACTTTAGTCAAAAATGAACTATTGAAAAAGATGTTCAACAAAATTAATTTAAAAATTAGTTATTCTTGCATGAGTAATGTAGAAAAAATTATTAGCTCTCACAATAGCAAAATTATGAGAGAATTTCATAATAATCAAGTACAAAAGGATCGTAAGGCAAATCATTTGATCTACCTGTAATTGCAGGACAGGATCCGATTGTCCAGTTGAAGGAATATGCATGGCAGAAAACGTGATATATAAAGCTACAATTTTCCCCAAGGAAAATATTGAACAGAAAAAGATATATATAGGAATATCGGCGGGAAATTGGAAGCAACGGTTTTATAACCATTGCCAGTCCTTCACAAATAGATCTAAAAAAAACACCAAACAGCACTGTCGAAACATTATTGGGATTTGTTGGAGAGCGGCTTAACCCCACAAGTAAAATGGAAAATCATCTCGAGAGCCAGAACTCCAATAAATTTCAGAGATAGAGGCGACTTGTGTATAAAAGAGAAGATCCTAATAATGAAACATAATGATTCTGATATATTACTAAACCAGCATTACGAGTTGACTTTTAAATATAGGCATAAAAACCACCTCAATCTAACTAAATATATTTAGAAATAACTATATAGAAAGGGAAAATATTATGGTATTTTTGGTTTTGGAAATGATTATATGCACACATGCATGCGGACGCATAATTGTATGTATACAAATATGTAGATGAACTTTAACATTGTTATGTAGAATTATGTGTATATGTATATGCATTTGTATAGGGGTGTATGTATGCATATATATGTATTGTAGGCGCATTTGTAAGATGTGTATGGATGTATGTGTATATATATGTATATATGTATGTATATGTATGTGTATATATATGTGTGTGTGTTCGTAAATTTAGGTAGGTATGTTTGTATATATATATATGTGTGTATATGTGTGTATATGTGTGTGTGTATATGTGTATATATGTGTGTATATATATGTGTATATGGATATCGTATCATGTATATAGGATTACATGTGGTCTGTGTATGTAGATATGTGTATATATAAATGTAAGTATTTGTGAGTTCGTATATGTAATAAGTGTGAATATATGTAAAATATAGTAATATAAATACGTATGCAGGTGTAGGTATTTATGGTTATAGATCTTTTTGTATATATATATATATATATATATATATATATATATATATATATATATATATATGTGGAAAGTATTCTAAGGGAAGGACTTAAAGTTCCTTTATTAACGTTTTATCTTATTTTCTCTTAATATTCTCTAATTAAAATTGAGAGATTGAATATTTTTTTAGTCATCTGGAGGTAATTTCAGTTTAAATTGATAAATTAATTTAAATTTAAATATATTACTCTTTAACTATCAATATTGATAGTAAAATGTTAAAATTAGAAATATTTGTTTTGATATTTAAACACTTAAGTCATCACCTAACGTTAAACGTTAACTGTGAAAATTAAGGAAGAATTTAAATAGATATAAATATAAATATGTGTAAAGATTTGAAAATATATGCGTAAATATTGATATATGAATATACATAGGTAACTGTGTATATCGATACATGTGTTTGTGCCTATGTGTGTAATTGCACATGTAAATGAACGTATGTATATATGTGGTTTACATAAGTGTATGTGTATATGTATATGATAAAACAAAGTCTTTAATATTGTCTTCAACTATTATTCCATCTTAATTTAAAACCTAAACTTTAAGTAAAAAAGATTACCCATTTAAAAACAGTCAGAAATTACATTCATGAATTAGATTCAAACTGATAGAGATGTTACCTTAACAATCATTTAAAATATTGATAGATTAATATCAGTAAACTGTTATACTTTAAATAATTTTTTATGTACTTTCTATGAATGTGTTTCTAAATATACTATGTAACTCATATTAAATCCCTAAATTATTTGTAAAAGAGTTAAAAATTTAAATTGCTAGCAAACATCAAATTAATTTCTTCGGTGATTTAAAAAAATTAAATTACTATCAAACATTAAAATCTTTCTTTACATAAATTGCTAAAAATTACCACTCCTCGTGTCTATGAGTAAAGCCTAATGACATCTTCTTTTTCTTTACTCCCCCTTCTTTCTTTCTTTTTATTATTTCTCTCTTCTCCCCCTTCCCTTTCAATATATCACTTCCGTTAAGTTAACTGATTAAATAAGTCAATGTCTTGTCCTTCCTCCCCTTATACTAAGTATGATAGATAGAAATATTAAAA
>OZ038516.1:7132824-7135324 GCA_964036315.1 Acanthosepion esculentum | reverse complement strand
AAGAACACAGCAGACGTTCTGATTGCCTCCGTACACCAGAATTCATCCAACAATTGCAGGATAAAACGATTGAACACCCAGGCAAGTGAATGCGGGCTTTGTCGCATGAAATTGGTGTTCCACCCTGAAGCTGGCTATGAATTAGGACCTCTAATCCCATTCATACAAGAGATTTAAATGTCAGCTTCATACAAAAAAGGCTCGAGAAAAGCGCCTGACAAACCAAAGAAACACTTGAACAAAGTGAAACATCCTTTTGAAACATGGGCAATCTGGTTCTTCGCTGATGAAAAGGATTTTGTCAGGATCAGCTGCGAAACACCCATAATACTAGATGGCTTGTCTACAATCCATATAAAGTTCCTCTTGTCATGAAGACCAAGTTCCTCCAGACTGTAATGGTTTGGGGTGTATCTCCAGTAAGGTTGATGTCATGCAATCTCAAATTCCCTTCAGGGTCTCAGACCCAATTCGTATGGCTATGTGGAGTTGCTGAACACCATAGTCAAGCTTTTGTAAGAGAGGACGGCTGCTCGAAGACTATATGTGTGGCAGAAGAATTCACTTCCATGCATTATTTCCAGGAAGAGTCAGAAATGGTTATCAAATAATTTTTACGAGTCCACCAGCTTCGTCTGGCCCCTAACTCCTCTTTGTAATCCCAGGAATTACAAGCAGAGGAGTTAGGAAAGAACACAACAGACGTTTTGATTGCCTCCGTACACCAGAATTCATCCAACAACTGCAGGATAAACGATGCAAGACCCAGGCAAGGGATTTCATGCTCTCTCGCGGGAAATGGGTGTTGCAATATCCACCATGGAGCTGGACTTCAATGAGGACCACTGTTACCAATCATAGTAGAGGGGTAAAGGTCAGCTTCTAACAAAAGAGTCTCGTGAAAACCCTCAGAAAAAGGAAAAGAGATTCCTGAACAAGGTGAAACACCCTCTTCAACCAGGGACAATCTGTTTCTTTGATGAAAAGAATTTTTATCATGACCAGCTGCTTTTGGGGTGATGTTATGCAACCATATATCTTTGAATAAGGTCTCAGCCTCAATTCAGATGGGTATGTGGAGTTCTTAATATGGTGGTCAAGCCTTGGTTGGAGATGGTGCCTACTGGAAGACCATGTGGGGCATCAAATTTCAGCTCCTCGACACACCTTCAGAAAGAATTTAAGGTAAGTGGCAGATAGTTTTCACGATTTCACCAGCCACAACGTGTCCCCCACTAACTCCTCTGATTTTAATCCCGAGGATCAGAATGTGTGGGGTGCAGTTGAGAATGACACCCCGACCGCTTTGGCCGTAACACCATGGCTCAGCTGATCAACAGGATTAAGGTGTCGTTTGACGCTCTCCCTAATGACACCATGAAGTCAGCATGTGCCAGATTCTGAAGTTAGGCCGAACAACCTGTACATGGTGGAAATAATATTTAGATAAATATGACAATAGATAGATAGATAGATAGATAGATAGATAGATAGATAGATAGATAGATATGAAAAGGACTGAGATAGATAGATAGATAGATAGATAGATAGATAGATAGATAGATAGATAGATAGATAGATAGATAGATAGATAGATGTGGACAGGCTGAGATAGATAGATAGATAGATAGATAGATAGATAGATAGATAGATAGATATGAACACACTGGGATAGATAGATAGATAGATAGATAGATAGATAGATAGATGTGGACAGGCTGAGATAGATAGATAGATAGATAGATAGATAGATAGATAGATAGATAGATAGATAGATAGATAGATAGCAGTAAGATTCAGATCCCTGCCATATCTCTAGGAAACGTAAGAAGTTTTTGTCAGATAATGTTTACGACTTCACCAGCTCTCCCCCTATCTCCCCTGATTTTAATCCCATGGGTTATTGTGTGTGGGGTGTGGTTGAGAAAAAAAACACCAACTGCACTATATATATGTGTGTGTGTTGTTTGTGTGTGTGTGTAAAATGAGAACGAATACAGCCCAATTCTGATGTTCGTATCATTCAAATTAAAAGAGGACCCAATACAAAAATAAAGCAATATTCTTTATTTTAGGATGTTACATCAAAAACAAGTAAAAACGCTAGACAAATACAACCATGTTTTGATGTGTGTTAACACATCTCATCAGGGGTAAGTAAATAACTGGTGTGTAGACAATTTATTGAGATTTAAAAACAACATAAACCTATTTTCACGAGAAAAGGAAGAAAAGAAACCTCTTTTTAAACTTATTGACCATAAGCCAAATTTCGAGACCAAACCAGAAACACATGTGACAGATTCATGGAAAATAGAGTATAATATATATTTTGAAATAATTAAATCCACGTTTCAATCAAAAACGTTTGCGTTTCATCTTCTTTTTAATATATATATATATATATATATCAAATATGTGGTGCAGTTCAATTTATATTAGATAACAACTGAAATCATTACTCTACTTATTGAACTATTTAGTTCATGCCACATTGACT
>OZ038516.1:7122824-7127824 GCA_964036315.1 Acanthosepion esculentum | reverse complement strand
AAGGGCATTTATATCAAAGCGAACACACGAGCGCGAAATTTGAACTCTCACCTCCTTAACTAAAAAAAAGATGACCAGAGAGATAAAAGTCTCATGAGATGATAAGCAGACTTGCTAAAAATCGTCATGTCTGAGGGTCGAAAATTCGATTTCTTATCTTTCGTTTTCAAAATATCGATATTAACCCGAATGGAAGTGACCACTGACACCGAAACCAAGTTGTGACATCACTGGCCATATCCCAAAGAGAGGAGCGGTCACTCGACGACAGGTCCCATTTGTCTTCTCTGTCATTTGATCAATGGACAGGAACCAGGCTTGATATCGAGCGATTTGATTTATAAACTTACTCGACTTTGGATCTAAAGTATTTCTCTCATCATTTTTTTTCTACTAATTCCACACTTACTTCAGCGATGTTTTCATTTCCTACACCGATTATATACACCTACTTGCAGCATGAGTTCAGCAGATATATAAAAGTAGAAATGGGTGTAAGACAAGGAGAGGTCTTCTCACCGGACAACCTATACAGCGAGGCGATTCTGAGAGAAGGCCTACCAGCATTCATTATTGGCGGTCACAATCTTAACAACTTAAGATATGCAGATGACACAGTGTTGATAGCAGACACGGAAAGAAAACTACAAAAAACTCCGACAGAACGTAATGAAGGAGATAGAAAAAAAAAGGATTAAAATCAACTGCAAGAAGATGAAATACATGGTTGATAGTAAAATGGTGACCCCCAAAATGCAAATCATAAATTGAAAGGTTTCAGGAAGACAGATGTTGCATTTAAATTCTTGAAGAAAGAAAGCGGAAGCGTATTCAACAGTTGAGATGTGCGAAGAAATGAACTATTAGAATAGAACTTCCGGTTGCATCTAGCTATTTTAGCAGTTAAAGTATGAGACCTAACAGCCAATCTAGTAGTACGCTTTGAGATGAGGTATTATGTACACTATTTACATTATTCTGGCTATTGTCCTCATTTTTATTTCCATATTTATCACAACGCTTCGGCCGATGTACGCTCCGGCCTTCTTCAGGTGGTTGGAATGTCGAACTGAACCGTTTATTTCGCTCTCTGGGGTAGACTGTTCTAGTTCCACGTGCCATGTCTAATGGATGTCAGTTATCAGTTATCTCCTGTTAATTCCCATCTCCAAGTTCTCTACTGCCTTAACCAGGTATTGAACTCACAAATCTTTGGGTCGTGCCACCAGCGCCTTTATCCACTGTGCCATGTGTCCTTGAGAACATCTGCGTATGGATTTCTGTGTCTTATAAACTTAATGTCTTCAGCCACCATTTATTTTACCAGTGCTCATATTGCAATTTCTGCTGTTATCATTTCTTTTTTTTTTTACCTGAGCTCATATTCCTTATTACTACTTTCCTCTGGTATTCGTTATTACTGGTTCCCATATTGTATTCATTGGTCGGCTCGGGAGATTTTTGTGGCCTATTTTGCAGCTGCGGAAAGAAATATAAAGAGAAGACAGGTCGCCCCCTTAAGGTAAGGAACACCAGAAAACTCTAACACGAGGGGAAGTGGAAAAATTAGGCGTGGCAGACCACATATGGAGAGAAAAGAGAGATTAATGCCCTCTGTGGGATCAGGCTAAAATCATAGACAGAGAACATCATTGAGAAATTAGTAAACTTAAGGAATCAGCATATATGCTAGGCCACACGAATTTGACACACAAAGATACACTTGCTTTCTACATTCGAAGAAAAGCCAACACCCCCTTAATAAAAAACTAAAATGGGAATTCTCTGAACACCACCTATTTAATTAAAAATAGAGTAAATCCAATTTTTTAGTAAGTTATTAAGAATAACTTACTAAAAAATTGGTTTTATTTATTTTACAATTTTTTTGTAATTTCTATGTCGCGATGGAGACATATTTTAAAAAAAATAAAAATAATATTATGGTCTACATTATATTGAGCGCTGTTTTTTTAAATGAAAATAATTGCTAAAGAATTCTGGATTATGATTTTAAGACATTTTTACGTTTATACATTCTTTTGTATAGATACATATATTTAAGTAAATGGTCTGTTTATAATAAATAGTATTAACAACATTTAAAGGACTGAATGTCCGAGAAATTTTCATAGAAAATATGCGTCCTCCGACAGGAATCGAAACTGTATCCTATACGGAACCGTCATATAGCCTGACGTGCTTTTACCGATTTCGCCACAGAGGAGCGTCCGGTTAGCAAGGTCGATTTTACTGTTTTTAAACTACAATCTTCCATGATTTTCTCACGTTCATATCTGCTCGATGCGTATCCAAATGTAAACAAATGACGTCACACATTATAAAATGAACAAAGTCCGATAATTATTTTAAGACATTTTTATGTTTATACGTTCTTTTTATAGATACAAATAGTTCAGTAAATGCTCTGTTTATAATAAACAGTATTAACAACATTTATCGGCCTGAACGTCTGAGAAATTTCATAGAAAATATGCGTCCACCGACAAGATTCGAACCTGTATCCTATACGGAACCGTCATATAGCCTGACGTGCTTTTACCGATTGAGCCACAGAGGAACGTTCCGGTTAGCAAGGTCGCATATTTTTTATGATAATTTCTCGGAACAGAGGATTTACTTAAATATTTGTATCTATAAAAAAATAATGTATAAACATCAAAATGTCTTAAAATAGACACTCATACATACACACAAACATATATATATGTGTGTGTGTGTGTGTGTGTGTGTGTGTGTGTGTGTGTGTGTGTGTGTGTGTGTGTGTGTGTGTAAGTTATAATGGTTCAGCGTTATTATTTGAATAAATGAATAAGAATTAAACTTTTTTTCAGATAAGTTCATAAATGTTCTTTCTAATATGTGACGTTAGTCATTTGAAGAAGAAGAATTGGCCACCATTTCTAGTGATGGAGGGCTCAAAATAAAACATTCGACGGTACCCATTGATACATTTTGGATTTCAATGCAAAAGGAATATCCCACATTAGCAAAAAGGCTTTATCAGTTTTATTGCATGTTTCTACTTCTTATTTATGTGAATTTGGCTTCTCAACCCTAAATAACATCAAAAATAAGGAGTGAGAATGTCTACGCTCAACTGAAGAAGAAATGAGGGTCTGCTTATTGCACCAAGCATTGAAGAAATCACGAAAAAACGCCAGGCTCAGATTTCTTCACACTAAATTAGCTGCACAAATAGTTGAATAGAAATATTGAAATAAACTAAGTTTGTGTATTTTAAACAGAATACCTAAGTAGGAGACCAGACTGCTAAAATATTGTTATTTAGTGCTTTTGTCCTGGGTTAACTTTCTTAAGTCTGCGTCGAAAAATTGTCATGGCATACATATGTGTGTGTGTGTGTGTGTGTGTGTGTGTGTGTGTAAGTGTGTGCGTGTATGTATGTGTGTAAGTGTGTGTGTGTGTGTGTTAAAATGTGTGTGTATGTGTGTGTGTGTGTAAGTATGTGTATATATGTGTGTGTATGTGTGTGTGTGTGTGTGTGTGTGTGTGTGTGTGTGTAAGTGTAAGAAATAATAGTACAGGGTTAGTATGTGAATAAATGAATAAGTATTAAACTTTTTATCCCACTTTAGCTAAAAAGACTTTATCAGTTTTATTGCAATTTTCTACTTCTTATTTATGTGAATTCGGCTTCTCAATCCTAAATAACTTAAAAAATAAGAAGCGAGAAAGACTACGCTCAACTGTTGAAGAAATGGCCGTCTGCTTATTTGAAATTCGACGAAAGATCGAAGAAATCGTGAAAAAAACACCAGGGACGCTTTTCGCCCTAAATAAGCTGCACAAATAGTTGAATAGAAACATTGAAATAAACTAAGTTCATATTTGTTTGTGTATTTAAAAAAAATATACATGCTTTTATTTTATAACATTTAAATGTATACCCTTTAAAAATTTTGCTAAGTTCATTTGCTCCGAGGTGTGCCGTTGTTTAAAAAGGTTGAGAAACACTGGTCTAGTATTTTAATGACCCCAGAATTACTATTATTTTTCCTCATTGAGCACAGAAAAGTATGTTTGGATTCGAAATCTCTTCATAAATGATCCTTCTAATATTGGACTTCAGTTATTTGAAGAAGAATTGGTCACCCTTTCTAGTGATCGAGGGCTCAAAATAAAACATTCGATGGTACCCATTGATGCATTTTGGATTTCAATACAAAAGGAATATCACACATTAGCTAAAAAGGCTTTAACAGTTTATTTTGCAATTTTCTACATCTTATTTATGAGAATTAAGCTTCTCAACCCTAAATAACATAAAAAATAAGAAGCGAGAAAGACTACGCTCAACTGAAGAAGAAATGGACGTCTGCTTATTTCAAATTCGACCAAACATTGAAGGAAATTGCGAACACAGGTTTGGCACTAAATAAGCTGCAGAAATAGTTGAATAGAAACATTGAAATAAACTAAGTTCATATTTGTGTGTGTGTTTTTTTTTTTAAAATCTATGGTTTTATTTTATAACATTGAAATGTTTACCCTTTAAAAATGTTGCTAAGTGTTCTGTGATATTTTCATTTGCTCCGAGGTGTGCCGTTGCTTAAAAACGTTGAGAAACACTGGTCTAATAGAAAAAAGAATAAAAGTTGGATTCCTGTGGGGAGACACATTTGTTCCTTAGTAAAATAACTCAAACTAGGCTGGTTGCCATTAATTTCACTTTTTAAGAAAAGAAAAGAACATGCCTGGCAGGTGAAACAGGCGTACCCACTAAAAGTTACATTTATATTAAAATGCATCAAACTTAATATAAAGATAACGAGGGGGGGAATTCGGCATTCAATGGCTGAAACCTCCTGACGAGTGGACTGAAAAAATGTTCATAAATATTCGACAACAAATCTTTGAAGATGGGGTGATGAACATAAGATCTGATCTAGTACTCCTGACATATATTTACAGACTTTTGTTAAAATCCAAAGAAGAATCTGTAATTTTATTGATCC
>OZ038516.1:7090324-7120324 GCA_964036315.1 Acanthosepion esculentum | reverse complement strand
ATCGGAAAACAAGAAAATTACTTAAAAATTCACAATATTACCATTATAACCACATTTTGTTCAAGAAATATAACCATAGTTATTTGTAATATCTCCTTCACACGGGAGACATTAAAAGCCATAAACATGGCAGACAAAATATGAATAAATACGCTTGACGTAATATATATATATATATATATATATATATATATATATATATATATATATATATATATATATATATATGATATCTAACTATATATAAGATTTCCTTCTCCATTTCAGCCGTGTCGAATTGAAGATAAAAGCAGACACAATTTCTACGTCAAAGAGCAACAATTCCTGACCAGATACATATGCGTTGCATTATGGGTAATCATTTCGACAGGGACGTCATTCTCTAGAAATCAATAGAGAAATGGAAGTCAATTCTCGTTCGAACTGAGTCAAATCGAACATTGATCAAGTACGCCACCTTTGTCAGAAGAATAAAAAGAGTCGAGTGCTTGGTTCAGTCTTTGGGTGGCGGATTTGGCAGTAGAAAGAGTCGGAAACAATTTGATAATGTAAAGATATTTCGAAACTAAAATGGACTTGTTTTAGAGATGAAAGAAGCATTAATAGTGCCTCCCAAAATTCAAAAGACTTGTCTAAAAACCAAATATGTCTTTCTATAGAGTTTCTTTCTTTCTTTTCGATGTCTAAAGTTTTTTTCTTCCTTTTTTATCAATTTTATTTGGCTTTCGTTCTTTCTTTCTTTTTGTATTTATTACTATCTGACTTTGTTCATATCTATCTATCTATCTACCTATCTATCTATCTATGTATCTATGTATCTATCTATCTATCTATCTGTAAATACACATGCATATATAAGTCTGTTCATATCTATCTATCTATCTATCTATCTATCTATCTATCTCAGTCCGTTCATATCTATCTATCTATCTATCTATCTCAGTCTGTTCATATCTTTCTATCTATCTCAGTCCGTTCATATCTATCTATATATCTATATATCTATCTCAATCTTTTCATCAGTTATCTATCTAGTTCTTTCTTTCTTTCTTTCAAACTAATAAAAAATGTCTGTCGATCTATCTCAATTTCAGTCTGTTCATATATATCTATTTCAGTCTGTTCATCTCTCTCACTCTCTCTTTCTCTCTCTCTCTCTATATATATATATATATATATATATATATATCAGTCTGTTCATATCTACTTATTTATATATCAATCTATCTATCTATTTCAGTCTGTTCATATCGATCTATCTATTTCAGTCTGTTCATATCTCTCTCTCTCTCTCTCTCTATATATATATATATATATATATAGAGAAATTTTCATAGAAAATTTTCGCTCTCCGAAATATATATAAATGTCTTTAAATAAATTGTCAGACTATGTCCAATTCAAATATATATATATATATATCAATCTGTTCTTATCTATTTATTTATATATATATATATATATATATATATATATATATATATATATATATATATATATTTCAGTCTGTTCATATCTATCTATCTATTTCAGTCTGTTCATATCTGTCTCTCTTTCTCTCTCTCTCTCTCTCTCTCTCTCTCTCTATCTATCTATCTATCTATCTATCTATACATATGTGGGTGTATATATATATATATATATATATATATATATATATATATATATATATATATATATATATAAAAGTGAACATAGAAGTCAACAAGTCTGTTCTTATCTGTTTATTTATATATCAATCTATCTATCTATTTAAGTCTGTTCATATCTATCTATCTATCTATCTATCTATCTATCTATCTATCTATCTCAGTTTGTTCATATCTATCTATCTATCTATCTAGTGCTACAGAAAAGCAATGAATAACAATAAAAATTTGCACTGGTAAAAAAATTATTGCTGAGACATTAGGTTTATATGTCCCAGAAATTTATTCACGGGTGGCACATGGCCCAGTGGATAAAGGTTAGTTTGATCCAGTGACTAAACTTAAACAGTTGTGAGTTCAATACCAGGCCACAGCAGTAGTGAACCAAAACTTGGAGAGTCGAGTTAAAGGGAAATAACTGAGACATCCGGAAGAGGCATGGCACGTGGAACTAGAAAAATCATACACCTGTGAACTAAATGAAGGGTTCTGTTCGAAATTCCAACTGCCGATATATTGTGAATATGGCAAAGAGGATATCATTCCAAATAATGTAAATTATGTAAGTTACCTCCCTTACATATTAAAGACCCCTGCTAGGTAAAAACTTTGGGAGGCGGTTGTTATGGGACTTACCTATAACGACAGAGTGAACTCTTCCTGACACTATGAATACTGCGCCTTTCAAGAGAGAAGAGACGAGACGGAATCGAGTCAAGCCAATAGTAGTTCACTCCAAACCAGACTGACAGTCATACTAACACCTTCCACATCTTGTATTATTATTTCGTGTAATATATCTTCGTTATTTCTAATCTTGTGTTCGTGTTGTTCTTCCTTGGTCCTAACCTGGGCCATAATACTTTCTTTCTTTTCTCTTTCTTTCTATATATATTTATGTCACTCTTTATTTATTTCTATATCACTTTCTTTCTTTCTTTCTTTCTTTCTGTTATGGGTCCTTACCTATAACTACAGAATGAACTCTTCCTAACACAATGTATACTACGCCTCTCAAGAGAGAGGGACGAATCGAGTCGAGCCGATAATAGTTCACTCCAAACCAGACTGACAGTCATACTAACACCTTCTACATCTTGTATTATTATTTCGTGTAATATATCTTTGTTATTTCTACTCTTCTGTTCGTGTTGTTCTTCCTTGGTCCTAACCTTGGACCATAAAAGTAAGTTACCTCCCTTACATATTCTTAACGTAAATTGACTATAACAGAACGTGTTTTGATGTGAATTTGCAAAATAATTCACAACTATTCTTAGCAGTTCACCCCTGCAGATGATCTCACCTCTGAGATAAGATTGAATGTACTTCAAAGACATAACCGAAAACTACTGCGTCTGTCATAATCAGTTTTGTAAGAACGCTAAGAAATTGGTCCGACTGGCGTCGAGATGCCAATGCCGCATCGATTACATTACAGATCCTTCTTTGGATTTTTCAAGAACCTCGAGATGAGGGGCGCCAGACCAGATATGACAGGAGTATTGCAGGCGAATGGTAGATTTGTAAATATGCAAGATGTACTCTAACAAGAAAAAAAACTTTTGGCACAACACAGTGACCAAACTTTCCTTGCAGTAGATGCAGCTATCTGGCTGTCTTCGAGATAAGTCAAGCGTATGACGTGGCCGCGTACTCTCGGGGACATAAAATAGTTATTTCGTCTAAAGACCTGCGCCTTTGAGGAAACTTAATAAATGTACCCTCCAGCAGAATTGTAACGTGCGTGCCTATTCACAGAAAGAACGACCGATGATCTAGAGTGCTTTTACAGCACGACCACGAAAACCTTCTCAATAAGTTCTTTTTTGCCCTTATAGCATACACACTCGTCCATATTTTCCCGAAGAATATAACTTTAACATTTTTTTTGTTTTGTTTTGCTATGTTCAATTACTTCCGGCTATCACAGTCATTGTCAAGAACTGGGTGTTATCAGTTTCGTAAGCAAGATTTACTTAACTAAATTCTGGCGTTTTTACACTGGGGGAAGTAGAATTGGAATCAGTTTAAAGTGAGTACAATACGAAAAAAACTTGAACTTTAGACAATTTATACATGACTTCAATCCCGATGTATAATACCTTATCCGGGAATTGGAAAGATATAAAAAGTTGAATGGAGATAACTTTTTGGTATGAAATCTTCCTGCCTAAACACGTTATCCTCTCTCTCTTTCTCTCTGGTGTATTATTAAGTGAACAATCACTTGATAAGACACCAGAAGTGTTGAAACAAAATGGTTATTTTTGTAGTGATTTTATAACATAATTATGTTATAATTTTAGAATAAATAATTATATATATATATATATATATATATATATATATATATATATATATATATATATATAATTATTTATTCTTATGTAGTGATTTTATAACATAATTATGTTATAATTTTAGAATAAATAATTATATATATATATATAATTATTTATTCTAAAATTATAACATAATTATGTTATAGTGATTTTATAACATAGTTATGTTATAAGTTTAGAATAAATAATTAGATATATATATAATTATTTATTCTAAAATTATTATTCTAAAATAACATAATTATGTTATAAAATCACTACAAAAATTATATATATATATATATATAATTATTTATTCTAAAATTTTTATTCTAAAATAACATAATTATGTTATAAAATCACTGCAAAAATTATATATATATATATATATATATATAATTATTTATTCTAATATTATGTTTAACGTTCTTTTTATAGATACATGTATTTAAGCAAATATAAATGTCTTTAAATAAATTGTCGGGCTATGTCAAATTCAAAAATATATATGACGTCATTTGTTTACATTTGATACGCTAGAGCAGATATGAATAGAAGAGATTCATGGAAGATTTAAGTTTAAAGATAGTAAAATCGACCTTGCTAACCAGACGCTGCTCTGTGGCCGAAAGGTTAAGGCACATTACGCGAAATGATGGTTCCGTATAGGATACAGGTTCGATTCCTGTCGGAGAGCGAAAATTTTCTATGAAAATTTCTCGGACATTCAGGCCGGTAAATGTTATTTAATACTGTTTATTATAAAACAGAGCATTTGCTTAAATACATGTATCTATAAAAAGAACGTTAAACATAATATAAATGTCTTTATATATATATATATATAATTTTGTTATAAAATCACTACAAAAAAATATATATACATACACATATATATATATGTGTGTGTGTATATATATTATTTTTGTAGTGATTTTATAACATAATTATGTCGAATCCATTACATTCACTTACGTGCTAATACACTCGGGAAAGGTATCGTCTTCTTCCCCCTCCAACTATGGCTAAATATTCAGACCGGTAAATATTGTTGATACAGTTTATTATAAACAGAGCATTTACTTAAATATTTGTCCATATATAAAAACGTATAACAATAAAATATATTAAAATAATTGCTAGACTTTGTCCATTTAGTAGTATGTGACGTCATTTGTTTACGTTAAGATACGCTTCGAGCAGATATGGACGTCCGAGGGAAATCATAGGAAATTTGTTGTCACAAATAAAATCTACCATCGGATGAAACGAATCACAAAAAAACCTTCCAGTTTTCATTTTTTTTTTCTAAATACCGTTTGTTGATATATAAAATTATACAAAATTATATATATATATATATATATATATATATATATATATATATATATATATATATATAGCCAAAAGCGCTCGGATAAAAAGAACATTCGGCCAGCTTTTTATATAATTTATCATCCGAAAAGAAAAACATTTTTAGAACGCATGAGAAATTATAAAAAACTAAATAAAAGTACCTTGTCAGTCGTTTTTAATGAAATGTGCATGAAAGAAGGATTGCTGCCTAAATACACAAATATATATATATATATATATATATATATATATATATATATATATATATATATATATATATATATATATATTCAATGAAACCGTACAACTTTAAGCGTTCATTGGTTATAATTTATTACTTAATAATGAATAACAGTTAAGAAGTAAATATTACTCCTTAAATGTCAATTAATAATAGTAATATTTTTGGTTTATTGATCACATATTCAAATTATATTTATTTCTTAGTTTAATTTGTTGAAAAATTAAAACGCATAAATTACAATCAAACTATTAACGGGAATATATATAAATCTGATTTTTTTCCAAATTAGCCGCTATATGCCCATATATATTAATTGTCTTAATTACCCTTTCCAACTCTCTATTCCCCTTTCTTTCCTAAACCCCAAATTCCACCTCTTAATTCTTACATCTTTACTTCTCTTTTTTCTCTCTATATCGTTTCCTGTGAGATGACATTTTAAAAAGGTCAATGTCTGGCCCTTACCCCACTTTCTTCACTATTAAATATTGTAATGAAAATAAATTTAAAAGCATTCCTATCTCTCCCTTCTCTCTCTAATTTCGACCATGTCTGTCACCATCTCTCCCAACTCTCTATATCACCTTACATCAACTTAATACTACCCTTCAAAAGTGTATAAAAAATATATGTAATTTTAAATTCATTTTTTCACCCTTGGAAGTGTGGTCTGATGAGCCAGAGAAAAATAAACTATTTAAAAGAACAATATATATAGAGAGCTATGTGAATGTAAATTTAAATTCTTAGCCGCTATATGCCCACATACATTAATTCTCTTAATTTCCCTTTCCAAATCTCTATTTCCCTTTCTTTCCTTAAACCCCTAATTCCACCTTTTTTCTCTATATATCGTTTCCTGTGAGATGACCTTTTAAAGAGGTCAATATCTGATCCTTACCCACCCCCTTCCTCACTATTAAATATTATAATAAAAATAAATTTAAAAGCATTTCTATCTCTCCCTTCCCTCTCTAATTTCGACCATGTCTGTCACCATCTCTCCCAACTCTCTATATCACCTTACATCAACTTAATACTACCATTCAAAAGTGTATAAAAAATATATGTAAATTTAAATTCATTTTTTCACCCTTGGAAGTGTGGTCTGATGAGCCAGAGAAAAATAAACTATTTAAAAGATCAATATATATAGAGAGCTATGTGAATGTAAATTTAAATTCTTAGCCGCTATATGCCCACATACATTAATTCTCTTAATTTCCCTTTCCAAATCTCTATTTCCCTTTCTTTCCTTAAACCCCTAATTCCACCTTTTTTCTCTATATATCGTTTCCTGTGAGATGACCTTTTAAAGAGGTCAATATCTGATCCTTACCCACCCCCTTCCTCACTATTAAATATTATAATAAAAATAAATTTAAAAGCATTTCTATCTCTCCCTTCCCTCTCTAATTTCGACCATGTCTGTCACCATCTCTCCCAACTCTCTATATCACCTTACATCAACTTAATACTACCATTCAAAAGTGTATAAAAAATATATGTAAATTTAAATTCATTTTTTCACCCCTGGAAGTGTGGTCTAATGATCCAAGGAAAAAGAAATTCCCTTGGGAAATAAATTATAACCAATGGACCCTTAAAATTGTATGTTTTCATTAAATTAATCGCTTTGATTTAACATTGAGCCCTCTGGATTTCATCCTCCTTTGGATTATCTATACGGATTACAAATATTTTCATCATACATATATATATATATATATATATATATATATATATATATATATATATATATATATATAAAACTGTTAGATGTAGACGTCCCTTCTACTCCGATGGCTTTATGTCTCGCACCTCTCGCCCGTGGAACTCCCTCCCCTCTTTCTTTTTACCTGATAGCTATAATCTCCAACTAATGTAATGTCAATCGACGTCCTGATCTACCCGCTATCCTTCTCTCCATCCTTACCTCCTTCACTCCTATTCCTTTAAATCCAACTCTCTGTAACCCCTTTCGTGCTAGTGGCTTCCCGCCTTGCTTGCGGTGAAAAGCTTCAAAAATATATGATTATATTCTATTATAATATAATTTAAATGTCCATTTCAACACATCTGGGAAAAGGTGCCCCGAACTTTTCAGCCACCCCATGCTTCTGTATGTGTTTATTTCAGCCATTAATTCACTATCGAAACGTGTATAAAACATACAAGAAAAAAATGTCACATCTTTCAACTTTATTTTATATTTCCTCCTTCTGAGTTCGATTCGACAAATGTTTTTTTATTTATTTTTTTACTAAGGACATCGAATCGGTTCACGCCAATCGATCAACCTCGATCGATTCTCGAATCAATTTGGAGCGCATTACTGATTTGATCTGTAGAAGATGAGACTAGCAGACGACAAATTCGAGCTATGAGTAATGCCGTGTAAGTCTTTCAGAATTTACAGAAGTCTGTCCGTCATTACGAATAAGACGCCCGTCTGAGAGGCGAGATGAAATAAAAAAGAAAATCGTCGGTAATTCGCCAGAAGAAAATAATTGAAGTAAAAAGACTTCGTGAGGTAATAATTGGTTGGAATCAGTCGATGACAGGTGGTGTCGTACCATTGTCAGTCTTGTAGGAAGAGGGATGAAATAGATAATATTCAAAACTTTAAACAGAAATCCACTGGGGTGGAGTTTTAAAAAAAGCATAAATCTCATGATCAAGAAGAGTGGGTCGTTCATTATATACACGCCTATCATGACTTTTCAAGACCTCATTTTGAAGCTAATTTTAAGAGTGTTTGGTTTGATTTGTTTATTTTGTTTTAAGGCATATCGAACTCAGAGGGTTATTTAATGCCGACAAACTTTTTAGGATACATTCCTATGAATAGAATATGTATTCTTTGGTTTAGATTGGTTTGGTTTATTTTGTTTTACGGCATATCCACCTGAATGAGTTATTTAATGCCGACAACATTTTTAGGATAGATTTGTATGAATAGAATATGTATTCTTTTGTTTAGATTGGTTTAGCTTGTTTTGTTTTTCGGTATATCAACCTCAAAGGGGTTATTTAATGCTGACAACAATTTTAGGAGAGATTCGTATGAATAGAATATGTATTCTTCGGTTTAGATTGTTTTGGTTTATTTTGTTTTACGGCATATCAACCTCAATGGGTTATTTAATGCCGACAACATTTTTAGGATAGATTCGTATGAATAGAATATGTATTCTTCGATTTAGATTTTTTTGGTTTATTTTGTTTTACGGCATATCAAACACAATGGGTTATTTAATGCCGACAAAATTTCCTTTTTATTTTTCAAAAATGTATACCTGGTAATATATATATTTTAAAAAAATGTATCGTTTGGTCTGTTTTGTTTTGTGGCATATTAACCGCAATGGGTTATTTCATGCTGACAAGTTTTATATTTCTGGTAATATTTTCTTTTTTCAAATATTTATTGGTGATATTAATTTTTTGTAAAGTATTTCTCTTTTTAGACTTTCATAGTATTTTGAGTCAAGTTGTGAGATCAATTATTTGCCCATATCTCGGGCCCTAACAGGTGGTCCCACCTCGGGTCAGGGTGGACCTGGGAACACCAGCAATTAAGAGGTGGTTCCACGCTCCTCAAAACCACTTGATCAGAAGCGTTGCTGTCGGACCTAGTTTATCGTCTTACCCAGGACGCAGAAATCCACTGGGGTTGAATAAAAAAATAAACGCATATTGTTCATGATCAATAAGAGAGGGTCTATCATTATCTTTTTCAGAGGAAGCCTTATTAAATGTGAGCTGAATCAAATATTTCTAAGGAAAACTTTCGTCGGGTAAAAATCGGGTATTTTGGAGACAAATACATAAGATGGAGCAATAACATTAGGAGGGGGTATGAATCAGATGTTTCAGAAGAATACAGCTGGGGTAGGGTAGGAATGCGCTATTAGGGCGAAATATGGTTGGCGTGGAGTAATAATCACATATTTCAGACGAAGATGGTAGAGAGAATGTGAATCGGGTATTTCGGGGAAAGAGAGTTGAGTGGGAACCGGTATTTCGGTAGTAGATTTCTATACTAGTATAGAAATCGGGTATTTCCGAGGAAACATGGAAGAAAGAAGGAAGAAAGAATGCATGAATGAAAAAAAAAGAATTCTACCTTAGTAGAAGTAAAGAATGGGAGGATGAATGAATGAATAATGGAAGGAAAGAGGAAGAATAGACGAGAACATGAAAGAAAGAAAGAAAGAAAGAAAGAAAGAAAGAAAGAAAGGATTAGACTTATAAAAGAATTACAAAGGAAGAAAGAAAGAAAGAAAGAAAACAGAAAAGAAAAAAGGAATAGAATTACAAAAGAAAGAAAGAAAGAAAGAAAGAAAGAAAGACTGAAATGAAAAAGCAGAAACAAAGAAACGAATAGGTTTATAAAAGACTGATGAAAGACAGAGCAAGGAAAGAAAGCAAAAAAGAAAGAAATGAATAGACTTATAAAAGACAGAAGAAAGAAAGAAAGAAAGTGAAAAAGAAAGAAATAAAGAAAGTATTAAACTTATAAAAGAGTGAAGAAAGTGTTAAGGGGTCTCTCCGTTTTACACAAATGGACTCACACAAGGTATACATATACTACTACCAGTGAATACCCGGACAGTCTGTAATCGAGGAGATGATGACGCCTTCTCGGCCAGCCGGTCGATGTCTCTGCCTCTAAGCAGAGAGGAAACCGGACGAGGGTCCGCCGAAGGGCGGAGTCTTGTTCGGGGAGGTTGACCAACCCGATCCCGTTTATACGGGATCTACGGGCATTTTTTGGCCGAGCCTACGGGCTCAGGAATACCCCACTTTAAACCCGGCCTTGTGCCACATCTATCCCTCGTCTGTGATAGAGGAGGGTAGCACAAGAGTCACAGTTAGCGAGCACGTAGACTCAGTAAGGAGTCATCCGCGATACTTCAATATCAAGACTGTATATATATTATTGCTACTAACCCACATTCCTGGATCTACTAACCCAGTTTTACCAGTTTGTATCATTACATTAATACACTTATTTTCCTTATCTATTCCTGGCATTTGTTATTCCTTAATATCGGATTCATCCCGAAAGAAAGACAGAAAGAAAGAAAGAAAGGAAGAAAGTATTAGACTTATAAAAGAGTGAAGAAAGAAAGAAAGAAAACATAAAAGAAAGAAAGGAATAGACTTACAAAAGAAAGAAAGAAAGAAAGAAGCAGAAAACAAAGAAAGGAATAGGTTTATACGACTGAAGAAAGACAGGACAAGGAAAGAAAGAAAGCAGAAAAGAAAGAAATGAATAGATTTATAAAAGACCGAAGAAAGAAAGAAAGAAAGGAAGAAATAAAGAAAGGAAGAAAGCAGAAAAGACGGAAAGAAAGAAAGAAAAAAAGAAAAAAAAAAGAAAGAAAGAAGGAAAGAAAGGATTAGACTTATAAAAGTCTGAAGAAAGAAAGAAAGAAAGCAGAAAAGACAAAAAGAAAGAAAGAAAAACATAAAAGAAAGAAAGGAATAGACTTACAATAGAAAGAAAGAAATAAGCAGAAAACAAAGAAAGGAATAGGTTTATAAAAGATTGAAGAAAGACAGGGCAAGGAAAGTAAGAAAGCAGAAAAGAAAGAAATGATTAGACTTATAAAAGTCCAAAGAAAGAAAGAAAGTTAGAAAGGAGAAAAGACAGAAAGAAAGAAAGGATTAGACTTATAAAAGAGTGAAGAAAGAAAGAAAGAAAGAAAGAAAGAAAGAAAGAAAGAAAGAAAGAAAGGAAGAAAGAAAGAATTCCGCGTCGCGCGGAGGTAAGGTAAATGCACTTGTTCGTTCAATTTCAGCTGCCACTACACTCGACGGGGTCTCTTTTGACTTTTTCAAAATTTCAGAGCTCCAGGAGGGCTAAATGCAAGCCCTGTTGCAGAAGACGAGTTCTGTCTTGGAGGCGTAACGTCAGGTTTCTCTTTCCTCCTGCAGGAATCGGCGGGGAAATACCCCTTCGAAGCACAACAAAGGAGACTACGCTTAATCCTTGCTGCAATGGACGAGGCATGTCCTAACACTTTCACACTTGGATTTCTTGCTCCTACAAGTGGATTCATGGAAAGCGGCCTTGTGTGAGAAATCGGAGAGCCGAGTTCGAATTCCAGCCGAATCCATTACATTCAATTACGTTTTAATACCCTTGGGAAAGGTATGAATCTTCTTCTTCCCCCTTCTTCTATTGGTAAATAGGAGGACAGACCGGGTTCTTTGGCAATTTGTCTAGAAGAATGCCAACTCAAATGCAAATCCTAGGGACCTTGAGGCACGTAGTCCACCAGGTCTCCGTATTAGGCCCTTCAAAAAAAGTGGTTGGTTCTGCATAAAGCCTTCACCACTATAATCAAATCATATGTACTAGTGTCTAGGCTGCTGGTTCCTTTGAACTGAGCTGCTTGACCCTCATACGTCGAATACAACAGGAGAGTCCTCCATATACATACATACATATATATATATATATATATATATATATATATATATATATATATATATATACACGCACACTCGGTGGATAGCGGCTCTGATTGAGGAATCGGAGAGCCGAGTTCTAATTCCAGTCAAATACATTACATTCATTTACATGCTAATACCCTTGGGAAAGGTATGATTTCTCTTATCCCTCCCTAGCTATGGGTAAATAGCAGGACAGATCGGGTTCTTTGATGGCAACTGGTCTACCTCGTCGGTCATGTATCGAAAGATACATGATCGCCCAAGCGTGTATCACGCATGGCACATAACTGACTGACTGATGTGTTGGGGAAAGTTATGAATCCTATTCTTGTCTACCAGCTATGAGTAAATAGCAGGATAGCCTTGGATGGCATCTGGTCTACCACAGAAAGAAATGGCAACCTACTGCGGGAAAAAAATCTGCTTCGTCAGTCATGTATCAAAAGATACATGATCGCCTAAGCATGTATCATGCCTGGCACATAGACCCCAGGAACCAGCGGAGAAATCCATCTCAACAAGCAATTGCCTCTAGGACATTGTTAGCTGGGAAAACTATTTTAGCCCTCAAATTACTACTATTTTGCACTCCCTGGTTGAACATTCTTATTCAAGCTTTTGCTCATTCCACTCATATTGTCGGACACAAACACACACACGACCGGGATGAATTCCAGCACAATGAATAAGCGAAGGAGGACGTTTCTCTTTCTGGATAGAAAAGAAATGTCAAAAGCCATCAAACAGATTTACGGAAAGCTTTTGCAATCCTTGACCAATCTTGAGAAATAAATAGAATCAGTTACAGAAAGTCAACAGTACCACGCATGATAAGACAACTTATGATGCTGAAAAAAGAATGATTGTCAACATACCATACGACGAAAACACATCAGAATGAATAGATTGGTGTTCTCGTCATTAAACACGATTGGACCACAACTCATAAGATTAAAAGACGAACGGCCACTGACTAGTAATGGCAATTTAATTTATAAAGCCAATTGCAATGATTGTCCAGCAAGTTATATTGGCATGACCTCCAGATCATTAAAAGAAAGAATAGGCGAACATCGGGGGTTAAGGTAATAAAAAATGAAACTGACAGAAAAAAAACTAGAGAAGTCATCGGAAATTGCACTACACGCCATCAAAGAAGGTCAGGAAATAGACTTTGACCAACCTGAAATAAAATTGACCAACCAATACAAATTCAACCAAAGACGGGTAGATGAACAAATGATAACAGCAAGTATCGAAAATGTCTGTAAATGAACTAATGCAGCAAAGCTTCACCTAGCATGGACTTCCCTACTTCAACGGAAAACTAGGACTATTTTTTTCTACTTTGGTTTGGAAATTACATTTCTTTCTTTCTTTAAGCAATTCTCACGCTTTCAGCTTACGCATGTCTCGCGAATTCAATTCGATCGAATTTTTTTTTTTTTTGTTATCCTCTGCTAGACGCAATGATGGAGAAAGCATTACCTCGAACCATCGCCAGTGAGACACGCTGCAAGAGCCACTCCGTTTCGCGAGGGTCATCCCTTAATCGAAACGCAATCGCGCCAATTCTCCGAAGGAACGCCATCGAACGAGGGGCAATAACACCAGAGTATCTACTGCTACAGGAGTAAAAAAAAATCTATCAGCAAGAGAAGAATATTCAACTATTTTTCATATCTCAACCGCGGACCTGATCAAATTACAGACCGAAAATGTATCCGCACAGGTCGCATCCCAAATCAACGACTTCCCCAATTTACAAGGGAAGATGGTAATGCCATCCGGCCGTTTTCCATCAACACGGTCGAGGCCTACGAGTTCTTTTTGGGAAGGGAATCCAGCTGCATCCAAATCTCTTGTGATGATGCCGTTTATTGCTGCATGCCGTGAAAAGCGGCCAACACTACGACGATAGGAGAGAGGATGCAAACCAAACTCATCGATCGAAGCTCCACATCTGCATCTGTGGCGCTAACATAATTTGAGTCCAATAAGTTTTTTTATTTATTATTATTTTTTTTTTTTTAATTTCTTTCAACACTCTATTTCCACTATTAAATAATGTAAGATTGATGGTAGGCGAGAATTGTTTGATTTATCGGGCATCTTGAATAGTGAGATGTTTCCGATAATATTATATATATAGAATTCTAGTATTTTCGACCAAAATTTTCCTTAAGAGTTCTTGTAGAGTGAGGATTAATAATTTTCTTTTTATTGCCCTATGGTCAGATAAGTGACACGTAAGGTGACTACTCAGGGAGGTGGTAGTGTGACCGATATAAGTATTTCATTTGTGTCAAGAAACACAGACTTATATTGGACATTGAAATTGATACACTATTTTGGTCATCGCTAGTTTAGATTTAATGGGGTTATTTATTGAACGATCTTTTTTTTTAAAAAAACAACACAAACTTAATTTACAAAGTAAGAGTGAAAGCATGAGGAAAAAGAATAACACCAGAGACAAAACACCCTTGAAAATGACACAGGGCTCTACAGGAATGACGGTCTCATAATCTTAAGAAACTGCAACAAACAAAACACAGATAAAACTAGAAAAGCAATAATTAAAATTTTCAAAAATAACGGATTCGAGATAGATATAAAAACTAACCTAAACGAAGTAGATTTTCTAGATGTTACCTTCAACTTAAGAAAAGGCACACACAAACCATACAGAAAACCGAATGATAAACCACAGTACATACACATATACTCCAACCACCCGCCTTCTATAATCAAACAGATACCAAAATCGATTAACCGCAGGCTTTCTGACAATTCTTCCGATGAATCTATATTTAACAAAGCTAAGAAAGACTACGAAACAGCCCTAAAAGATAGCGGATTCCCAGAAACACTCACATACTCACCACATAACAGATTCCTCCAAGCAAAGTTTGCAAGTTTTTGATAGGTTGTTGTAGGCTGATGATTTTTTCCTTATTTTCCAAGATATTTTTGATGTGGTGTGTGCTTTGTTTTTTATTTCCCAGATATACTTAGAAAGCATTGTGCTGTTCGCATATTTACTATTTGTGAAAGACATTTTGTGTACATAATTTCTTTGTTTCCATGGTCCTTCGGTTACTCATTTGTATACTTTTTCTTCATTATCTTCTGATTTTATCGTGGCTTCGTAGATTACGTTGTTTTGTAAACAATTACCGTTTAAGGGACATTCGTTTTTTATTCTGCAGTTGCACGTGGGTTTAATTTGTTCGTGTGGTTTGTTAATAATTTTCCTGTTGTGCTTTTTTATTATTTGTGCCATGTTCTCGCTACAACTGTAGCTGATTTTTACTGTGTTTTTGTTGAATATTTTGTGTAGGGTGCTTGATTCCGGGTAGTGTTTGTGTAAAAGTTTGAAGAATATTTTTCCTATGTTTGTTTTTACGTTTTTGCTGTACGGTGGGTGGAACCATATGATATTTCTTTTCCTGTTGGTCTTTTTTGTGTTCTGTGTATATTTGAACATTAATTGTTGCATTAGTTGGTAAGAATTCAAAGTCGATTATTCCTTGGCAATCCCACCAGATTGAAAGAAGAACCTTTTGCCTATGAAGTTCCCTTCTCGGCTGTGGTTGGGGTCCTTTCCCCTTTACCAAGTCATTGTCTACGACGCTTAACATTTCGATAAAAGATCCATTTTTCGTCGCCAGTCACAAGTCTATCCAAAAAAGGTGAAACAAGTTGTCGAGAATGGAGAGATGAGCATATGTCAACTCGGGATTTGAGGTTGTTTTCAGACAATTCATGAGGCACCCATTTTCCAAGTTTAGGAACTTTACCAAGTTGTTGAAGATGACAATGAACAGTTGTATGGTTTGAACTGAGAACCACTGTCAATTCCTCAACTGGTAAAGCAGGATTTTCTTCAAGGGCTGCTTCAAGAAGCTTTTCATCAAACCCAACTGGACGTCCGGTTTGATCTTCATCTTCAAGGGTGAAATCTCCACCTCTGAATTTTGCAAACCATCTTCTGCAAGTTCTTTCATTCACACATTCCTCTCCATAAACTGAGTGAATGTTTCTAGCCGCTTCGGTTGCTGAGTTTCCTTTCTTGAACTCATAAAGCATTATGTGCCTCAAATGATTCTTGGGTACTTCCATGTTATCAGGGTTTTAATCAAACAAAATTTTATTTTATTTTTCTCTGAAATAAAATTTGATCGGTTTAAATGCATCTAAACATAAAAATAATGTTCAGCTCGATTAGACATTATAAAATACTCTTTAAATTTCGTTCATTTTAACAAAAAGTTAAGATTCGGACAGAACTTATGGGATGACCTAATATATATAATTAAGTAATTCATCGATTCTGACACCTCAACAGAATGCAGAAAGCACCGGACGGACGTTTCATCCGATATTTGGGCATCATCAGTATCATCGATGATTTACTTAATTATAATTATCAAAACCTCCCTACAATTTCTATCATATGTATATCATTGCTTGATCCGGCTTCTAATGCTCAAGTTTCGGCGGCTTGGTGATAGTAGTCGTGGCTCCGGGGGCACCGTCCTATGGTTACAGAGAACTTCAGTTAAGTTCCACCACGGAATATGTGAGCGAGCGACGCCATATTGAGTCTGATTTGCTACCGTTGGAACAGTTGTTATGATGTTTGCTTGACAACCTAACTGTCAGGGTTTCAATTCTCGGTAGTGGATGCGCACTGCTGATCCCAAAATATATGACGAAACGGCCGTCCAGTGCTTTCTGTTGAGGTTTGAGCCTCGATGAATTACTTAATTATAATTATCAAATCCTCCTAATAATTTCTATCATATGTATATCATTGCTTGATCCGGCTTCTAATGCTGTAGGTGATAGTAGTCGTGGCTCTGGGGGGCACAGTCCTATGGTTACAGAGAATCTCAGTTGAGTTCTACCACTATGTGAGTGAGCGGCGCTATATTGAGTCTGATTTGCTATCACTTCGTCACCGAGTCCCGTTTGAACAGTTGCTATGACGTTTGCTTGATAACTTACCTGTAATTATCAAACCCTCCTAACAATTCCTGTCATTTATATATACAGTGTAACCCGGATATAAGAGACCTGGATATAAGAGACCTGGACATAAGAGAAACCCGGGTATAAGAGAGATTTTCTCTGGTCCCAAATTAGCGCCATACTTACCTAAACAAAATAGACCAAACCCGGATATAAGAGAAAGTCGGATATAAGATACTTATTCTCCGGTCCAGACATCTCTCTTATATCAGGGTTACACTGTGTATATATATATATATATAATATAAAACAAGATACTGTAATGGGAGGCTGAAAACAGTTGCGCCTCATATATTTTTATATATATTTTTCAATTTGAATTCATAACATATAAAATGTAGCTTAGTCACTGTTTCATTTATTTCTCAAGATTGATCAACGATTGCAAACAGGTTTCCGAAATATATCTGTTTTAACAATAAATTATGCGTTGGAATTACAAGTTTGTATTCTTTTGAATTAAACTTCACCAATGGAATCAAGCGTTTTTACAATTAAAATAGATTTTCGCTGAAGAAAGTTTCAAAAGAATCCAAGAACTGTATTTTATTCCTAAACCGCTCACCACAAATTTCTGTCGCTAAGAAGATTTGTTCAGAGGTTGATCTATTTTTATCGAAAGCCATTTTGATTTTTTTTCGGAGCATCTTTACTTCCGACTGGATTTTGTCGCGAAACATTAAACTGCAAATTTTTCCTGCAATGGAGGTGAGTGTTATTCCTCCTTAGTTTTTTTTTTTTTTGCCAATTCAAGTTGTCCTTTCTTAGAGAAAGGAAATATGCAGTTTTCTCTCCATGTCATTACATAAACTCAATGAACTGGAGACACTTTCATGAATCAATCCGTAGAAAGTGATTCAAAATGAACAAGATTAAAAGAGACAAAACTTTTGGATGATCTTTTCTTTCCTGCAAGTTAAAAAGAAAACACATGGTGTTCGTTAGCAGTCATCTTTTTTCTTTTTTTTTTTTTTTGTCCGTGCGTCGGTCGGCATCAAACAATGGAAGTCTCGGTGTCTTGTGAGCTTAAATAACGAAACTGACGAGAAAATGGAAATACAACGCAAAACTTTTGGTGTCTATAATTGCAGCTTCTTTGTTTTTTAATCTTTTCTCTGTTAGTCCAGACTAACTAATCAAGTAACGAATGCAACACTTTTGCAGATTGCGAAATCAAAACTCCTTTTGGCTCCCTCGGCACAAAGAGAAACCCCACAAAATTAGGAACGATTTCAACATTCCTGACCACTGACAATCCCTTCTTTCTTCCTATAGTAAATTAATTAGTAATGTATTTCCATTATACATATAATAGCCCTATTCTATCAGTAATGCTTGCCTTCATTCCTGACCACTGACAATCCCTTTCTTCCTCATTTTCAATGCATTCCTATAGTAAAATCATTAGCAATGCATTTCCATTATACATATAATAGCCCTATTCTATCAGTAATGCTTGCCTTCATTCCTGACCACTGACAATCCCTTTCTTCCTGATTTTCAATGCCTTCCTATAGTAAACTCATTAGCAATGCATTTCCATTATACATATAATAGCCCTATTCTTTCAGTAATGCTTGCCTTCATTCCTGACCACTGACAATCCCTTTCTTCTTGATTTTCAATGCATTTCTATAGTAAAATCATTAGCAATGCATTTCCATTATACATATAATAGCCCTATTCTATCAGTAATGCTTGCCTTCATTCCTGACCACTGACAATCCCTTTCTTCCTCATTTTCAATCCATTCCTATAGTAAAATCATTAGCAATGCATTTCCATTATACATATAATAGCCCTATTCTATCAGTAATGCTTGCCTTCATTCCTGACCACTGACAATCCCTTACTTCCTCATTTTCAGTGCATTCCTATAGTAAAATCATTAGCAATGCATTTCCATTATACATATAATAGCCCTATTCTATCAGTAATGCTTGCCTTCATTCCTGACCACTGACAATCCCTTTCTTCCTGATTTTCAATGCATTCCTATAATAAAATCATTAGCAATGCATTTCCATTATACATATATTAGCCCTATTCTTTCAGTAATGCTTGCCTTCATTCCTGGCCACTGACAATCCCTTTCTTCCTGATTTTCAATGCATTCCTATAGTAAAATCATTAGCAATGCATTTCCATTATACATATCATAGCCCTTTTCTCTCAGTAATGCTTGCCTTCATTCCTGACCACTGAAAATCCCTTTCTTCCTGATTTTCAATTCATTCCTATAGTAAAATCATTAGCAATGCATTTACATTGTACATATAATAGCCATATTCTGTCACTGTTGCCTGCCTACGGCAAATTTCATATCAGAAGTTTTATTTTATTGGATCAGATTGCATTTTAAATAGATATCAATTTGAGATCCCTTTTTTTTTACATAAAACAGAAAGAATTCTCCAAATCCAATGAGAGACATCTGATGACACAGTTACACCTTTTTCCATCTCAACTTTCGAAGATAATTGATCTGTGAAACCAGTAAATATATGTACTCCTGTTTAAACAAAACCACTATTCCAGTAGTAATATGAACACTGGGAAATTATTAAAAAGTCTACTGGTACACAAGTTAAGCAAATCCCTCGCAATGGGTCACTGAGATGTAACAAAATGTTCTCTTAAATCAACCCTCAATTACTCCGAAAATAAATTAACTTTTAATGTAAATGGCTTAATAACCTCCGTTTCCCTAAAGTCCCAGGTAAAACAGTTAGCAAAGAATTTTTATCAAACAGCAAATGAGGAAAATAGTCTTTGGATGTTTATCTGAAATAAAATTTTGGGGTTTCATTGCATCTATTTATTCGCCTGCCCGGCCTTCACGATATTCTCAACCCAAGTTACCGCCACGTAGGTAGGTTCTGCGTTGCTTTACACTGGACTCTCTTACCTTCAATCGGTCTTGTGGGTATCAAATTTTCCATGCCATCTTTCCTAATTATATGCCTCCCCCCACAAAATAATTGTCGGAGCGGATATCACATCAAATAATAATAGCTTCTTTCACGCTCAGTAACCACTTAAATCTTAGTGACTTTATTGCCTTGCTTGAGGTGAAATGATTAACAAAAAGAGTTTTCTATATCGAACCAAAGCGTAGAATGAATCTAGGCAAACGAAATAATAAAAGTCTTAAATTGAAAGAACGTAACATTTAAACAAAACTACTAGCAGGAATTATAAGACTGACAGTTATTAAAAAGACTATTGGTACAGATATTAAGAAAATCTCTGGAAATATGCCCCAATCTGAGATAAAAAAAAAAAAAGATTCTACGCTTGAACCATCACAGTTACTCAGAAAATAACGCTCTTAAACTAATTGGCTTAATAATCTTCGTTTGCCTAAAATCCCATCTCAAATATTCAGTTTCTAACAAACAGAAAATGAAGGAAGATTTGAAATAATAGTAAAAGTGTAATCATTCGATAGCCTTTTGATATTTACATGTAATAAGATTTGGGATAAAGATCTACGAAAGAGAGAAAAGACATATGAGAAATTCCAACGGCCTGTCTACCTTATGTGAAGGGCTTATTGAAAAAAAACATCAGAAGTTCAGCGCTCCCTACAGCAACAGGACAATATTCAGAAGCAGATACATTTTTGCCGAGTAAAACGTAACACGCGGAAGAATATGATGAAGAATTTTGTGTACTCGGTTCCTTACCATTGTGGCAGAGAATATAAAGGTGAAACAAGGCGCTCAGTAAAAGAAGGCCGGAGGACCGTTGACGAGCCTTGAAATCAAGCATGGCTGATCATGTATGGCGTGAAAAGGGTAGTCGTCTGTCCCAGTGAAAATACTAGACAAGGAAAAACACTGAAGCGTTAGATGTCTGAAAGAATTGGCGTATATGTACAAAAAAGGAAAATACATCCGATGAAGATTATTATTATTATTATTATTATTATTATTATTATTATTATATCGTATATCCCCTGCTTTGTATCGTGTAGAACCTGATCCAAACTGTGGTCCTTAGTCCCCGTATGAGAATTATCATTTAATTGATAGCACTTTTCTTAGTATATGGGATGTTCCTATTACAACCATCGACTGGGAAACTTGTATGTTGATGTTACCTTTGACACTGTTAGTAAAATTGTCCATTCCTTTTCTCACGAGGCCCAGAGCTCCAATTACTAATGATACAGTCTCAGCCTTCATTCCCCACACCCTGTTAATCTCGATCTTCAGGTCCTTGTATTTGGACAATTTCTTGATAATTTTCATGGAGATGTTTCTCTCAGATGGTTCTGCTATATCAATAAGCACACACTTCCTGCATTTCTTGTCTTTTATGTTAATATTAGGTCTGTTGGCTTTTATTTCTTTGTCAGTTTGAATTGGCATGTCCCAGAGGATAGTTACATCGTTATTTTGGATAACTGAGTCTGCTTGGTGGTAATACCATCTCTCAGTGGTTTCGATTTTGTGCTTCTTGCATATTTTCCAGTGCACATATGTCGCTACATTTTTATGTCTCTGGGTATCCCTTCTATGACTCTACTATTTTACATAAATATAGGCCTTCGTAAGGTTTGGGCTGTACTCGTCAGAACAATTAATTGTATTTCTTTAAGGCATGGACTTCCAGGAATCCCTTCTATGAGTCTACTATTTTACGTAAATATAGGATATTCGTAAGTTTGGGCTGTACTCGTGAGAACAATTTTTGTACTTTTTAATGCATGGACTTCCAGGAATACTTTCTATCAGTCTATTATTTTACATAAATATAGCCTTTCGTAAGGTTATGGCTGTACTCATGAGAACCATTTTTTTGTATTTCTTTAAGGCATGAACTTCCAGGTATCCCTTCTAAGAGTCTGCTAATTACATAGGTATATACTTTCGCAAAGTTTGGGATGTACTCGTGAGAACATCTTTTTTGTATTTTTTTAAGGCATGGACTTCCAGGAATCCCTTCTATGAGTCTACTATTTTACATAGATATAGCCTTTCGTATGTTTTGGGTATTAGTCGTGAGAACAATATTTTGTATTTCTTTAAGGCATGGACTTCCAAGTATCACTTCTACGAGTCTATTAATTACATCGATATAGGCCTTCGTAAGGTTTCGGTTCTACTCGTGAGAACAATATTTTTTATTTCTTTAAGGCATGGACTTCCAGGAATCCCTTCTATGAGTCTACTATTTTACATAGATATAGCCTTTCGTATGTTCTGGGCAGTACTCGTGAGAACTATATTTTGTATTTCTTTAAGGCATGGACTTCCAAGTATCACTTATATGCGTCTATTAATTACATTAATATAGGCTATTCGTAAGGTTTGGGTTCTACTCGTGAGAACAATTTTTTGCATTTGTTTAAGGCATGGACTTCCAGGAATCCCTTTTATGAGTCTACTATATGACATAGATATTGGCATTCGTAAGGTTTTGGGTGTTCACGTGAGAACATTTTTTTTATATTTGTTTAAGGCATGGACTTCCATATGCCACATTTTTGAGATTTCGATTTCAAGATCCTTGTATTTTTCCTAGTTTTATGCAGATCTTCAAAGATACATTACAATCTGCAGGGACTGCCATGTCATTAAGAAACGGTATTCTCTTCTTCTTGTCTTTGATTCTGATGTCTGGGCGATTAGCTTCAATTGTTCTGTACATGTGTGTTGTAAAGTGCTATAAAACTGTTACTATTATTATTATTATTATTATTATTATTATTATTATTATTATTATTATTATTTCCTTTGATTTCTGGTCTGTACACATTTCTTTCCGGGTCCTGCCCAGAGGTTAGCAATGGCATCATGACATTTTTCCACTGACCAATTAAAAAGAAAAATCACACTTATTTTACATAGATAAAGCCCTTCGTAAGGTGTAAGCTGTACTTGTGAGAACATTCTGATCCATTTCTTTAAGGCATTGACTTCCAGGAATCCCTTCAATTAGTCTACTGGAATCTTTTCCAATCAATTCGGCGACCCCAACTATAACAGGGATTGTAGATGCACCCATGTGCCACATTTTTATTGATTTCGATTTCAAGGTCCTTGTATTTTGATATCTTTTTGAAGATCTTCAAAGATACATTGCAGTCGGCAGGGGCTGCCATATGAATAAGAAGGCAATTTTTTTGTTTGCGATCACTAATAACAATGTCTGAGCGGTTGGCTTTCATTGTTCTGTCTGTGTGTATTGTATAGTCCCATAAAATTGTAATAGGTCCTATCTCCGTAACCGGGTCTGGGTGGTGTTCATACCAATTTCTTTCAGTTTCCTTTCCGTAGGAGTTGCAGATTTTCCAGTGCAGATATTGGCCCACTCTGTCAAGCCATGTTTTATATTCAGTGGCTGGGTGCTAATACCATGCAACCTTCTACAAGATGATCAATTGTTATTATTATTATTTTTATTTCCTTTGATATCTGGCGTTTACACATTTCTTTCCGGGTCCCGCCAAGGGACCTAAGGTTAGAAATGGCATCATGACACTTTCCACTGCAAAAAAAAAAATAATTACATAGATAAAGCCCTTCGTAAAGTGTGGGCTGTACTTGTCAGAACAATTTTTTGTATCTCTTTGAGGCATGGACTTCCAGGGATCCCTTCAATCAGCCTACTGGAATCTTTTCCAACCAGTCCAAGGGCTCCAACTACAACAGGAATTGTTGATGTTCCCATGTGCCACATTTTTTAGATTTCGATTTCAAGGTCCTTGTATTTTGACAGTTTTTCGAATATCTTCAAAGACACATTGCAGTCTGCAGGGACTGCCATATCAATAAGGAGGCACTTATTTTGTTTGTGGTCTTTAATAACAATGTCTGGGCGGTTGGCTTTGATTGTTCTGTCAGTGCGTATTGTGTAGTCCCATAGAATTGTAACAGGTCCTATCTCTGTAAACCGGGTCAGGGTGGTGTTCGTACCAATTTCTTCCAGTTTCCTTCCCATAGGAGTTGCAAATTTTCCAGTGCAGATATTGGCCCACTCTGTCCTGCCGGGTTTTATATTCAGTGGGTGCCAATATCGTGCAACCTGATATAAGATGATCAATGGTTTCTGGATATTTGTCACAGAATCTGCATCTTGGGCTAACACAGTATTTTAGTATATGTGCTTGATAATTATTATTATTATTATTATTATTATTATTATTATTATTATTATTAACCTTATGAATACGACCCAAAATTATTGAAATACAAAGGCAAACAGCAAAAGAAGCCATTCGTTATTTTCTACTCATTAACATTATTAGGAACAAAATCATCAAGAATTATAACTCAAACGATAATAATGATAAGCGAAGACGCAATCAGTTGTCTTCTCGGGCATTCTCGCGGGAAGTAAAAGAAACGAGAAGAAAATAAACAACAACAACAAAACAAACGGAAGTCAAACATACACTGCACTCAGAAAATTTAATTGAAATCAAATTTACGGCAGTACTATGGAAAGAGGGTTAGGGTTAGGTTTGTGAGTCGAGTGAACGGTAGGTTAGGGTTAGGGTTAGGTTTGAGAGTCGGGTGAACGGTATCACAAAAGACAGGAAGATGTTTGGGGTGGGAGCGGGTGGTTGTGCGTTATAGCATGATTTCGGTGAAGCGAAACAATAATGAAGAATAACTCCAAGAGAAACAAAAGGAATGTAATAATTGGTTTATTTTTTGTGCCCCCTTCCGCCATTCTTGATGCGCACTACCCCCACCCCACATTTTTAGTTTCCACCACCACTATCAAAACTTGCTCTTTTCACTTTACAACAGACACACTGTGAGCGAAAAAAGATTCCGAAATGCAAATTGTGTTAACAATATTTTCATTTTTCCACCGTTTTCTCTTCCTTCCGAAGAAGTCGAACAAGGTGTAAAAGTGAACATTGGATTTATTGTAGTGGAGCATCTAGATGAATATTCCTGTGACAGTCAGCCATTTAAATATTGGCGACATTGGTATCTGTCCCTCCAATCGACATTTTCTGCTGTAATTTTAAAAAAAGGAAATTGAATATTGAATACAATGGTGAAGAAAATGGATTTAAATCCGACATATTTTTTAATTTAAACGTTAATTTTGAAATGGATACTCATATTTAAGTAGACGCTCTGTATTTATTTATTTCCTGCGTATTTCTCTGGACAACACGGCGGATAAAGCACTCCTTTTAGAAACCTCGACAGGGTAGACGTTACTTTCCCCAATAGCTGACAGACCTTGACTTTGCTGATGAACTTGCATTAATTTCTCAATATATCAAGGCTGCAGAAACCTTGCTGTAATCAGGTAGGTCTCTATTGCAACGTAGGCAAGACAGAATATAACAGAACCTCCCATGGACCATCCAAGTTGAAGTCACATCCATCAAAAGAGTTGGGGACCTCAAATACCTTGGATCTCACATAATAGATTCCCAAAAAGTCTGCAACATCCGCAAAGCTCTTGGGTGGGATGTGTGTAACCAACTTCACAAGATTTGGCACTCGAACCTTCCATCATCCTTGTAAGTCAAAACCTTTCGAATATTGATTGAACCAGACCTACTGTATGGATTAGAAACTTGGTCATTATCTGTTCGTCTGGAAAGACGACTGGATATAAAATATAAATGTATTAAGAAAAAAACAGAACATCAGTTAGAGATCCCATGGAACGCTTCACATTATTTACGAAGAACAAAGAGAAATCAAAGCTCAAAGAAAAACGACTACAGTTTGCTGGCCATCATTAATCCTACGGCATCCTGGTGGGCGTCTCTTTTCACAAAAATTGACTATCCGAGACACCATAGCTCGGGACTCAGGGTTGTACTGTGGGGATCTGGTGACATCAATCCAGGACAGAACGGTGTGGAAAGGGATTGTGTCAATGGAGTTCCGACCAACCATAGGAAAGTCAAAAGATGATGATGATGATGATGATGATGATGATGATGATGATGATGATGATGATGATGATGATGATGATGAAGAGATATAAAGCAATAAAAGAGAGAGAGAAAGAGAAAGAAAGAGATACGGAGCAATAAATGAGAGAGACAAAGACGAAGAAAGAGATATGAAGCAATAAGAGAGAGAGAGAGAGAGAGAGAGAAATGCAAAAAAGAGATATAAAGCAATAAATGAGAGAGAGAAAGAGAAAGAAAGAGATATGAAGCAATAAATGAGAGAGAGAAAGAGAAAGAAAGAGATATGAAGCAATAAAAAAGAGAGAGAAACAGAAAGAAAGAGATATGAAGCAATAAAAAAGAGAGAAAGAAAGAGATATAAAGCAATAAGTGAGAGGGAGAGAGAGAGAGAGAGAGAAAGTAAGAGATATGAGTTCACTGGGCACTGCCACTAAGCGGAAATGTCTTCACAAAAATTGACTTTCCCAGACTCCATGGCTCGGGACAAAGGGTTGGACATTGGGGATCTGGGGACAGCAATACGGGACCGAACAGTGTGGAAAGGGATTGTCAATGGAGTTCCGACCAATCATGGGGGGGGGGGTCGAAAGATGATGATGATGACGATGAAGAGATATGAAGCAATAACAGAGAGAGAGAGAGAAAGAGAAGGAAAGAGATATAAAGCAATAAATGAGAGAGAGAGAGAGAAAGAGAAAGAAAGAGATATAAAGCAGTAAAAGAGAGACAGAAAGAGAAAGAACGAGATATAAAGTCATAAATGAGAGAGAGAAAGAGAAAGAAAGAGATATAAAGCAATAAATGAGAGAGAGAGAGAAAGAGAAAGAAAGAGATATAAAGCAGTAAAAGAGAGACAGAAAGAGAAAGAACGAGATATAAAGTCATAAATGAGAGAGAGAAAGAGAAAGAAAGAGATATAAAGCAATAAATGAGAGAGAGAGAGAGAAAGAGAAAGAAAGAGATATAAAGCAGTAAAAGAGAGACAGAAAGAGAAAGAACGAGATATAAAGTCATAAATGAGAGAGAGAAAGAGAAAGAAAGAGATATAAAGCAATAAATGAGAGAGAGAGAGAAAGAGAAAGAAAGAGATATAAAGCAGTAAAAGAGAGACAGAAAGAGAAAGAACGAGATATAAAGTCATAAATGAGAGAGAGAAAGAGAAAGAAAGAGATATAAAGCAATAAATGAGAGAGAGAGAGAGAAAGAGAAAGAAAGAGATATAAAGCAGTAAAAGAGAGACAGAAAGAGAAAGAACGAGATATAAAGTCATAAATGAGAGAGAGAAAGAGAAAGAAAGAGATATAAAGCAATAAATGAGAGAGAGAGAGAAAGAGAAAGAAAGAGATATAAAGCAGTAAAAGAGAGAGAGAAAGAGAAAGAACGAGATATAAAGTCATAAATGAGAGAGAGAAAGAGAAAGAAAGAGATATAAAGCAATAAATGAGAGAGAGAGAGAAAGAGAAAGAAAGAGATATAAAGCAGTAAAAGAGAGACAGAAAGAGAAAGAACGAGATATAAAGTCATAAATGAGAGAGAGAAAGAGAAAGAAAGAGATATAAAGCAATAAATGAGAGAGAGAGAGAAAGACAAAGAAAGAGATATAAAGCAGTAAAAGAGAGAGAGAAAGAGAAAGAACGAGATATAAAGTCATAAATGAGAGAGAGAAAGAGAAAGAAAGAGATATAAAGCAATAAATGAGAGAGAGAGAGAAAGAGAAAGAAAGAGATATAAAGCAGTAAAAGAGAGACAGAAAGAGAAAGAACGAGATATAAAGTCATAAATGAGAGAGAGAAAGAGAAAGAAAGAGATATAAAGCAATAAATGAGAGAGAGAGAGAGAAAGAGAAAGAAAGAGATATAAAGCAGTAAAAGAGAGACAGAAAGAGAAAGAACGAGATATAAAGTCATAAATGAGAGAGAGAAAGAGAAAGAAAGAGATATAAAGCAATAAATGAGAGAGAGAGAGAAAGAGAAAGAAAGAGATATAAAGCAGTAAAAGAGAGACAGAAAGAGAAAGAACGAGATATAAAGTCATAAATGAGAGAGAGAAAGAGAAAGAAAGAGATATAAAGCAATAAATGAGAGAGAGAGAGAAAGAGAAAGAAAGAGATATAAAGCAGTAAAAGAGAGACAGAAAGAGAAAGAACGAGATATAAAGTCATAAATGAGAGAGAGAAAGAGAAAGAAAGAGATATAAAGCAATAAATGAGAGAGAGAGAGAGAAAGAGAAAGAAAGAGATATAAAGCAGTAAAAGAGAGACAGAAAGAGAAAGAACGAGATATAAAGTCATAAATGAGAGAGAGAAAGAGAAAGAAAGAGATATAAAGCAATAAATGAGAGAGAGAGAGAGAAAGACAAAGAAAGAGATATAAAGCAGTAAAAGAGAGAGAGAAAGAGAAAGAACGAGATATAAAGTCATAAATGAGAGAGAGAAAGAGAAAGAAATCGAGGGGACAGGGTAATCGTCCCATTTTTCCTCCTATGGCACCCTTCTCGAATTGTCTTCTCACTAAAATTGACCCTAGCTCGGGACTCACGCTTGGAGTTTGCGGATCTAGAGACAGCAATACACGATACAACAGTGTGGAAAAAGATGATGATGATGTTTTATTTTTAATTATTATTCTTATTGTTTTTCAAACTTGTTAGAAAAATATGCGCCCTCCAGCAGGTTTTGAACCTGCTTCTCCTCGGGGATTTAGACCAAATATACTATTTAATAAACAAATAAATACAGTGCATCTATTTAAGCATGTTTGGCATTTGCGCCGTTAGCTCCAATCCGGACATTTGAATGTGTTGGGGTGTCAATCTGAGGACAGTACAGGTGACTCGGAAAAGAGTTGGATGATATATTCCGTCAACATCAGGGTATTTGGAGTGATCACTTGTAATAGCGACGTTAAGCCTCCATTCATCTTCCCACAGAGCCGCAAATTCAACACGGAGGCCGACATCAAGTGCCTTGAGGAGGTAATGCTAACCTGGGTGAAGAGGGGGGCTGCTGCAAGAATAGTAACACGACATTTGTCCTTTACTCAATCCTCCCTATTCCCAGTCTTCTCTTTCATTTTAATTCCCTGTAAACCCCGCGTACTAGTGGCATACCCTTTCATCTTTTGTCCTTTCCTCAATCCTCCCTATTCTCAGTCTTCTCTTTCACTTTCACACCCTGTAACCCCCTTCGTATTAATGGCATTCCCGTTCATCTTTTTTCCTTTCCTCAACCCTCCCTATTCTCACTCTTCACTTTCAATCTCACAACATGTAAACCCCTGCGTACTAGTGGCATTCCCGTTCATCTTTTGTCCTTTCCTCAATCCTCCCTATTCTCAGTCTTCTCTTTTGCTTTCACTCTCTGTAATCCCCTGCGTACTCGTGTCATTCCCTTTCATCTTTTGTCCTTTCCTCAATCCTCCCTATTCTCAGTCTTCTCTTTCACTTTCACACCTTGTAACCCCCTCCGTACTAGTGGCATTCCCATTCATCACTTGCCCTTTCTTCAATCGTCCCTATTCTCTGTATTCTCTCTCACTTTAATTCCCTCTAACCCCCTGCATATTAGTGACATTACCTTTTGCTTGGGGTTGAAATGATTTTATATACCTGCTATTGAGCACTTTTACTTTAGCATAGATTGACAAATTATTTCTTCTCCCGACCATCAGCATTGCTGACTCTCTGCTCCTGGAGAGCAACACATTGTGACTTCTTGAAACCACGTTTTCAAATGATTTAAAGTGAAGTGACTACATCGAATCAATAGCTGCATCCATTGCAAGGAAACTTAGTTCACTGTCTCGTACCAGAAGGCTTTTCTCGGCAGAGACCATCTTTTACGTTTATAAATCTATCATTCGTCTTTTTATTGAATTATGCCGCCATATATTGTCTGCTGCTCGTGCTATTCATATCAAAGTTCTTGACAAAATCCAAAGAAGGATCTGCTATGTAATCGGTCCTGACCTGGCATCTTGGCTTCAGTCATCTTCTCACTGACGAAACCTGTCCTCCCTC
>OZ038516.1:7050324-7082824 GCA_964036315.1 Acanthosepion esculentum | reverse complement strand
AAAGAAAGAAAAAGCGATTGAAAAGAAAGAAAGAAAGAAAGAAAGAAAGAAAAAAGAAAGAAAGAAAGAAAAACCGATTGAAAAGAAAGAACGAAAGAAAGAAAGAAAGAAAAAAGAAAGAAAGAAAGAAAAAGAGGTAAGAAAGAAAGAAAGAAAGAAAGAAAAAGAGGTAAGAAAGAAAGAAAGAAAGAAAAAGAGGTAAGAAAGAAAGAAAGAAAGAAAAAGCGATTGAAAAGAAAGAAAGAAAGAAAAACGATTAGAAAGAAAGAAAGAAAGAAAGAAAAAGCGATTGAAAAGAAAGAAAGAAAGTAAGAAAGAAAGAAAAAGGAAAGAAAGAAAGAAAAAGCGGTAAGAAAAAAGGAAAGAAAGAAAGAAAAACCGATTGAAAAGAAAGAACGAAAGAAAGAAAGAAAGAAAAAAGAAAGAAAGAAAGAAAAAGAGGTAAGAAAGAAAGAAAGAAAGAAAAAGCGATTGAAAAGAAAGAAAAACGATTAGAAAGAAAGAAAGAAAGAAAGAAAGAAAGAAAGAAAAAGCGATTGAAAAGAAAGAAAGAAAGAAAGAAAGAAAGAAAAAAGAAAGAAAGAAAAAAAACGATTGAAAAGAAAGAACGAAAGAAAGAAAGAAAGAAAAAAGAAAGAAAGAAAGAAAAAGAGGTAAGAAAGAAAGAAAGAAAGAAAAAGCGATTGAAAAGAAAGAAAGAAAAACGATTAGAAAGAAAGAAAGAAAGAAAGAAAAAGCGATTGAAAAGAAAGAAAGAAAGAAAGAAAGAAAAAAGAAAGAAAGAAAGAAAAACCGATTGAAAAGAAAGAACGAAAGAAAGAAAGAAAAAAGAAAGAAAGAAAGAAAAAAGAAAGAAAAAGAGGTAAGAAAGAAAGAAAGAAAGAAAAAGCGATTGAAAGGAAAGAAAGAAAAACGATTAGAAAGAAAGAAAGAAAGAAAGAAAAAGCGATTGAAAAGAAAGAAAGAAAGAAAAAAGAAAGAAAGAAAAACGATTAAAAAGAAAGAAAGAAAGAAAAAGCGATTGAAAAGAAAGAAAGAAAGATGAAAGAAAGAAAGAAAAACCGATTGAAAAGAAAGAACGAAAGAAAGAAAGAAAGAAAAAAGAAAGAAAGAAAGAAAAACCGATTGAAAAGAAAGAACGAAAGAAAGAAAGAAAGAAAGAAAAAAGAAAGAAAGAAAGAAAGAAAAACCGATTGAAAAGAAAGAAAGAAAAAGCGATTGAAAAGAAAGAAAGAAAGAAAAACGATTAGAAAGAAAGAAAGAAAGAAAGAAAGAAAGAAAAAGCGATTGAAAAGAAAGAACGAAAGAAAGAAAGAAAGAAAGAAAAAGCGATTGAAAAGAAAGAACGAAAGAAAGAAAGAAAGAAAAAAGAAAGAAAGAAAGAAAAACCGATTGAAAAGAAAGAACGAAAGAAAGAAAGAAAGAAAAAAGAAAGAAAGAAAAAGAGGTAAGAAAGAAAGAAAGAAAGAAAGAAAAAGCGATTGAAAAGAAAGAAAGAAAGAAAAACGATTAGAAAGAAAGAAAGAAAGAAAAAGTCATTGAAAAGAAAGAAAGAAAGAAAGATGAAAGAAAGAAAGAAAGAAAGATGAAAGAAAGAAAGAAAAAGCGATTGAAAAGAAAGAAAGAAAGAAAGAAAGAAAAAAGAAAGAAAGAAAGAAAGAAAGAAAAAGCGATTGAAAAGAAAGAACGAAAGAAAGAAAGAAAGAAAGAAAGAAAAAAGAAAGAAAGAGAGAAAAAGAGGTAAGAAAGAAAGAAAGAAAGAAAGAAAAAGCGATTGAAAAGAAAGAAAGAAAGAAAAACGATTAGAAAGAAAGAAAGAAAGAAAAAGCGATTGAAAAGAAAGAAAGAAAGAACGAATGAAAAACCGATTGAAAAGAAAGAACGAAAGAAAAAAAGAAAGAAAAAAGAAAGAAAGAAAGAAAAAGAGGTAAGAAAGAAAGAAAGAAAGAAAGAAAGAAAAAGCGATTGAAAAGAAAGAAAGAAAGAAAGATAGAAAAAGCGATTGAAAAAAAAGAAAGAAAGAAAGATGAAAGAAAGAAAGAAAGAAAGATGAAAGAAAGAAAGAAAGAAAGAAAGAAAAACCGATTGAAAAGAAAGAAAGAAAGAAAGAAAAAAGAAAGAAAGAAAGAAAGAAAGAAAAAAGAAAGAAAGAAAGAAAAAGAGGTAAGAAAGAAAGAAAGAAAGAAAAAGCGATTGAAAAGAAAGAAAGAAAGAAAGAAAAACGATTAGAAAGAAAGAAAGAAAGAAAGAAAGAAAGAAAGAAAGAAAGAAAAAAAAGCGATTGAAAAGAAAGAAAGAAAGAAAGAAAGAAAAACGATTAGAAAGAAAGAAAGAAAGAAAGAAAGAAAGAAAGAAAGAAAGAAAGAAAAAGCGATTGAAAAGAAAGAAAGAAAGAAAGAAAAAGCGATTGAAAAGAAAGAAAGAAAGAAAGAAAGAAAGAAAGAAAAAGCGATTAGAAAGAAAGAAAGAAAGAAAGAAAGAAAGAAAGAAAGAAAGAAAGAAAGAAAGAAAGAAAGAAAGAATTATTATAAGGCAAGGGAGAACATGAAAGAAAGGAAGAACAGGTTTTTCTTGTAGATTTTATGGAATTTCAGGATCTATACGCAAGTTCAGAAATGAAATCAATTACGACGTCGTTCTTGAGGAAAATAGATGCAATCATTTTTTTTTGTTCAATGTGGAGAGTGAAGATCCGTTTTCTCCCCCTAAAATAGAAACTTATTTACCGACAACAAAGCGGATAATTTTCCCACTATTTTTCCCATCCCATCTCGATCGAACGTACCGCCATGTTTTACGGGATTGTTTCCCGCCTTTAATATCTAAGAACGGCAAACGCTTAGGAGTGTTTTAGTGGGAGAGATTAGTTTGAGAGGCTTATCTGCATGTTTACGCGAAGAACTGGATGAGGAAGAGACGGGCGGGAGCTAGGAAAAGAGATTGTCTCGCATCTTCCAGAAATGGAACCATACACGGAATTAATCAAACTTAATATTCGCTGTTATTATGAGGAATATTTGTTATATTTAAAACGCCGGATATGTTGCCTGAAGCTCTGATTAAAATAAGCTTTTAAAATTTTTATTTCACTTTGTTGCTGTTATTGTAGCCTCTTCTTCTCTCTTTCTGCGTGATATGTTTCTTCATTATGGAGTAATGATCATGACTCTCCACATTTTCTTTAATTTTTTTTTTACTGCTTTCAACAAGTTTTCTCCAGATCGTCTCTCTTTGGTGAACAAGAAGAAATTGTGAAGTTTTGTCATCAGATGTTGCCTGTCTGGATTATCATGTGCTCCTGTCTTTATAGAATGGCCTTAATGAAAAGAGATCTTTACACCCCCACCCCTGGAAGACTGCAAAAGGTCATATGGTAGTTATTCCTTGAGATCTATAAACAGTTGATGGTGTGTCATTATGGACTTGATTCAAATATATTGAAAGATAACGAAAGAAAACTGTAGAAACATTTATTTCTGTATTTATCGAGTTCCTTTCTTTCTTTCTTTCTTTCTTTCTTTGTTTCTTCTTTCATTTTCTTTCTGTCTCTCACCTCTCTATCCTTCTAACTAGTTTTCTTTTTTTATTTATTTATCCTTTCTTTCTTCCTTTCTAACTTTCTTTCTCTCTTTTTTCTTTCTTCCTTCCTTCCTTCCTTTCTAGCTTTATTTGTTTCTTTTTTCTTTCTTTCTTTCTTCCTCCCTTCTTTTCTAACTTTCTTTCTTTTTTCTTTCTTTCTTTTTCTCTTTATTTATTTATTCATTTATTTACTCTATATACTTCTTTCTGTCTATAAATTAGTTTCTTTCTTCCTTCCTTCCTTTCTTTCTTTCTTTCTTCCTTTTTTCTTTCTTTTTTCTGTATTTACTCCATATATTTCTTTCTGTCTATAAATTACTTTCTTTCTTTTTTCTTTCATTCTTCCTTCCTGCCTTCCTTCCTTCCTGCCTTCCTTCCTTCCTTTGTTTGTTTGTTTCTTTCTTTTTCTCTTTATTTATTTATTTAATCTATATATTTCTTTCTGTCTATAAATTAGTTTTTCTTTCATCCTTCCTTCCTGCCTTACTTTCTTTCTTTCTTTCTTTCTTTCTTTGTTCCTTTCTTTGTTCCTTTCTTTGTTCCTTTCTTCCTTCCTTTCTTTCTTTCTTTCCTTTTTCTTTCTTTTTCTATTTATTTACTTATTTACTCTATATATTTCTTTCTGTCTATAAATTAGTTTCTTTCTTTTTTTTCTTTCTTCCTTCCTTCCTTCCTTTCTTTCTTCCTTCTTTCTTTCTTTCTTTCTTTTTCCTTTCTTTCTTTCTTCCTTCCTTCCTTCTCTCCTTCCTTTCTTTCTTTTTCCTTTCTTTCTTTCTTCCTTCCCTCCTTCCTTTCTTTCTTTTTCCTTTCTTTCTTTCTTCCTTCCTTCCTTCCTTCCCTCCTTCCTTTCTTTCTTTTTCCTTTCTTTCTTTCTTTTTCCTTTCTTTCTTTCTTCCTTCCCTCCTTCCTTTCTTTCTTTTTCCTTTCTTTCTTTCTTTCTTCCTTCCTTCCTTCCTTTCTTTCTTTTTCCTTTCTTCCTTCCTTCCTTCCTTCCTTCCCTCCTTCCTTTCTTTCTTTCTTCCTTTCAAGTACAAGTATAAGATTTGTGTATACGGAATAAATTCCAAGAACCAAAATCAATTTTGAATTTTGCCAAGAATCTCGAGATATACTGTGTCGGGGCAGCAGAATTCACTGCATGGACAAATAGTATATTTATAAATGTGCAAGATGGATTCTGAGGGGAATAATGTCTAGCATGAGACAGTGAATATTTTTCTCTAATAAAGAAGAAATATAAAACACCTCCCACGACCCGCATAATAAATATATATATATATATATATATATATATATATATATATATATATATATATATATATATATATATATATATATTGTTAATTAATGAGATGGTTGGTAATCTGTATGGTTAATCCCAAGGAGGACGTAATCCATATTATTGCCGATGACAAGAAGGCTTGCCTTTCACTTGAATAATCATAGTTCAATCTTAGAACATTTAAACGAGCACTGATGTCAACATTCACAGTTTAGGCAGATATTAGTCAAAAATGGACCAGTGCTTCATCAAGATAATAATAAGCAAAAACTTAAAATTCTGGAAGCCCTTTATAGAAGAGAATTGTATCAAGAATAAATAGAGTCAAATATGAGTATAACAACAAAGTTCTTAAATGCCACGTTGCTGATGGAATCTGACGAAAAAAGATTGTCTGAAACGAAACAGTGAACCAATGTTTCGAGTAGTAGGCGTAGAAATTGATTCAATCTTGTCACTCTACTTTATGTCAGTAGAAAATTTGGGTTATTTCAAATGTAAAACTGTGAGACCGAGTTGCCAATCTAGTAGCACGTTCAATTTCATGCAGTGAAGCCATTTGTTAATTTTAAAGTTTCGAAAATGAAACTAATCTCGCTTACAGTTTCAGAGATCCATCAGCATGGCTGACGGTAAATCCCAAAAGAGTAATACATTGCGCCTTCACAGCCCAACGTTTTCCACTGACATAATGTGCAAGGATTATACCGAATTAATTGTTGCTTATCGAATGAATTGCTAAATCTGTTGCTAGTTCGCTGTTTTGTGATAGGCATTGTCTTCACCGAAATCTATCTTTAGAATTCTACCATTTAATAGTGATACCACACTTGGTATGATACCTCTGATAAAATGCAAAGAGAAATTAGCAATGCCATCGGTCTTCACTTGCTAGCTCAGCTTCAATCCATTTTCCACGCCCGTGACGTAGCTACCTCGTGACTTCCCCATTCTCTTTCACTCCCAGTAACCCATTGCGTCTTAGGGGCATTATCGCCATCTTCTGTCTTCCTGAAACCTGTTCTTTTATTGTCCTTTCTCCTCACTAAAGTCTTCTCATTCTCTTTCATTGCCAGTAACCCCTTGTGTCTTAGTGGCATTATCGCCATTTTCTGTTTTCCTGAAACCTGTTCTTTTATTGTCCTTTCTCCTCACTAAAGTCTTCTCATTCTCTTTCACTCCCAGTAACCCATTGCGTCTTAGTGGCATTATCGCCATCTTCTGTCTTCCTGAAACCTCTTCTTTTATTGCCCTTTCTCCTCACTAAAGTCTTCTCATTCTCTTTCACTCATAATCATAATCTATGGTTCATCAAAGGGGAGGCGTAAGACTAAAATGGTTTAAGGATTCACTGTATCTGATTCATTTTTAATTTCTTCACTTGAAAATAAAAAGAAAATATATTTCTTCTCCAGAGAAAAATTATCAATATTTCTAGTTTCCAAAACAAAAAATGCCTACACGTATGATCTTCCTAAGTGAAAATCGCCAATGGTTTAAAACGATGAAAACGTTACATTCATAAATCGTTTATAAAATTCAAGAAACCTTGTACTTAATCATTGTTTATGATTATGTATGAGAGAATGTGTGAGTGAACAAGTGAGAATAAAACAAAATAACATTTTAAGAAACCTAATATTCCTCTCCACTTCCCCCTATCCCTTGATAAGTTTCGTCCGTCTGCCACCGCCCCCAAACTACGTTCTGTCATCCACCTGCTTAAGACCACCAGGTATGTTATGCGTTACATTCCCTTGTTCCTCTTTCCCTCTACTCGACCTGTGAATATCAAATTCTCCAGGCCCTCCTTCCTCATTACGTGTTCCAGAAATTTCATCTGCCTCTTCCTGATGTTAGGCATAAGCTTGCTCATTGCTTGCATCCTCTTCAAAACCTCATCGTTGATCAGACGCTCGGTGTATGGTATCTTTAGCATCCTCTGTAGAACCGTACGTCCCTTGTCTAGACTATCTTCTTCATTTTTGAGGAGACCGTCCAACATTCGCTGCCGTAAAGGAGGACAGATATCACGTAGCAGCTCAGTTCTCTTTTCTTTGTTACCAACGAAATCCTCCTGCCTCGTAATACTCTGCCTAGATTTTGGAAAATAAAATATGCTTACACGTATGATCTTCCTTTGTGAAAATCGCCAAATAGTTTAAAACGTTACATTCATCAAAAGTAACAAAATTAAAAAAAAAACCCTTTACTTGTATGGGAATGAACAAGTGTGAAAGAAACGTAATAAAATTTTAAGAAATATAATTTTCCTTATGAAATTAAGGGTACCATTCACAAAGACCAAACGGGTAGCAGCTTTCCGATGGAAATATATATATATATATATATATATATATATATATATATATATATATATATATATATATATATATATATATATATATATATATATATGTATGTATGTATATATGTATGCAGGCGTGCAGTGAAATAGGAAAGAACACGTTAGGTAGATAATTAAATAATTAATTCTTAATTCTTAGCCCCTTAAACCACCTAACTTCAACGGCCGAAACTAGCCGTTTCCATAGCAACAAATGTTCCAATGATACCGTATTTATAAACACTAGCTAACCAAAAGATAGCTTATTCCCAAATTCTCGCTTGACAAGGAAGCGGGTCCAGACACCTTAACTCTACATAACTTAAAAAAATATGTTAGGGGTCTCGGCTCTCGCTTTTGAAACATGAGAACTCTTATGTAGCGGAGGAATCATTTTTTTAAAAACTAAAAATATTATTATATTATATATATATATATATATATATATATATATATATATATATATATATATATATATATATATATATATATATATATATATATCAGCCGTTTGAAATCTGTTGTTAGAAATATAAAGTGACAGTCAGACGAACAAACAGTGAAGGAGCGAGCGTTATTTTGTCTTTTGCTTACTACGAGCCATTAAATAAATAACCCGGATGATATCGATTATTATCAGCGCCATGATATCCAAGAATGCTTCTCTCTTGGCTTAAGTCATTCATGTTTTGGCTCATAGATTATTATTTTTTTTTGTTTTTGTTTTTGGTTCTAAGACATTTACTCGCACATAAATGGATTCCGTTTAAGAACAATAGGATGAAAAAGAAAATGAAACTGATTCTTGCAGACGATAATTTTTTTTTTTCTGTGATTCAACCGTAAATGGACAACTTTCTTTTCCATTCTCTTCATCCTGGAGTCCATTTTAGAAATTATGCCGAGTTCTATGAATGTCTTTCAATAGTCATTTACTAAAATTTGTCTGGCACAAGGACACCGAAATTAAGGCACCTTGAAATAGTTACTTAGTGAAATAAGTCTGGAACAATTTCACAGAAAAAAAAGCGGCTTGCAATAGTTACTTAAATTACACTGGCCACAAAATAAGGCGACTTGTAATAATCATTTACTGAAATTAATCTAGCACAAAGTCACTAAAGAGGGCGCATTGCAATAATTATTTACTAAAATTAATCTCCATAAGGCAATAGGTCGTGCTCTGAAACTGAATTTATTTCAGTCAATGTCCTTAAACCTAGAGACTTAGCAATAAATATAATCTTGCTTAGGTGTGATGATTTTACTCACATATAGCTATAGTAACTGTAAATGATCTGGCACAAGGCCATAGAAATAGGTCGTTCTCTGAGGCAAAAACTTATTACACAATCAGTCTTTTAGTCAATGTCCTTAAACCTAGAGACTTTTAGCGGTATTGCGTTAAATATAATCTTGCTTAGGTGTGATGATTTTACTCACATATAGCTATAGTAACTGTAAATAATCTGGCCCAAGGCCATAGAAATAGGTCGTTCTCTGAGGCAAAAATTTATTACACAATCAGTCTATCAGATATAACTACACTAACTGAATTTAATCTGGCACAATGGCAGAAAGGTATTGCGCTAAAATAATCTCGCTCAGGGGTGATATTTTTGCTCAGTTATAGTTAAAGTGAAACTAGTCTGACACAAGGCAATAGAAATATGACTTCTCTGAGATTCAAATTCATTAAACAATCGGCCTGTTAGTAAAAACCTCTAAGATAGGAATATATACATGCAATCTAAAATCTAAAATATATATATATATATATATATATATATATATATATATATATATATATATATATAAATGCAATCTAAAATTAAAGAACACTTAAAAATCGATCATTAATGTGACTGCCTTCGCAGACCTCATTCATAACATGAAAATTCGATTCAAATTTCTTTTCGTCGTTTTAGAATTTTTAGCGGTATTGTGCTATCAACAATCTTGCTACGGTGTGATGTTTTTGCCCGGTTACAGTAGTAATTATATAAAAAAACTTAGCGGCTTGATCATTATAATATAGCAATTAGGTTGTTTGGATGTAACACCTGACTTTCATGTAGGTAAAGAGCGATGAAAATATAATTAAGTTAATTATTTTCAAAATGCAAATCACAAATCGGAGATACCAAAATCAAAGAACTACAGAAATTTAAATATCTGGGAAGTGTTCTAAAACAGGACGGAAAGTGTGACACTGAGATCCGAAAACGAATTGGGATGGTCAAAGATTGCCTTCCAAAAGCGAAGCAAAGTATTAAAGAGACAGGAAAATTTCGCTGGAAACAAAGAAAAGAGTACTGAACTATTACGAGATACCAGTCTTCATGCGTGGCAGTAAATTCTGGACAATCTCCTCAAAGATGAGGAAGAGACTTGAAGCAACAGAAACGTGGTTCTACAGAAGGATGCTGAGGATACCATGGACCGAACATGTGGGCAACAACGAGGCTTTAGAGAAAATGGAAACAAAATGAAACTTATACTTAACATCAGGAAGAGACAGTTGAAATTTCTGGTGCACATAATGAGGAAAGAGGGCTTGGGAAATATAATACTCACAGGACAGATTAACCGAAACAAACAGTGGGTAACAACGTATAACATACTTGTACAGGTGACACAACAAGGTTTAGGCGAAACAACGAAAAGACGAAAGTTATTAAGTGCTATAAAGTACAGGGAATTGTGGAGTGCCATGATCGCCTAAATCGCGAGAGGACACGGCGCATATGTAAAATGATTGTACATCTGACTCGTACCAGTATAAATTCGAAAAGGTTTCTTTAGCCATATAAGAGGCAAGAAGTATTCACTCTGTCAAATGAAATATAGTGTCTGGACATAGCAACGATGTTTTTGCCAATTTTTATCTCTGAATATATCTTAAAGATTGTCCTCAATCTGTCAATATTAAGCTTTGGCAAACGGAAAAATTCTCAGCAAACACGACGAGAATTAGCAAAACACATCAATACATGTCATGCTTCGATTATAGGATTGAACTGGAGTGGAGGTTATCTTTTTTCCTGCTTAGGATTGAATGTCTGGTTCCTTCTAAAGTCTACTTCAACGTCCCAAACTCTGTCATTTTTGTTAATATTTATTTTTGTTCTTAATAGAAATAGATAGATTCGACTATCGCACGGTTCATACTCCTGCCAGATCTTATGAACAAGGGTATCGTTTATATTTTGTTTCCTGGTTAGGATTAGGTTCCCGGTTCATTCGAAATTCAACTCTATGCTTCTAATATCGCCGAAACTTTTCAAATTTATTTACTATTCATTTTTATTATATTCCGTGGAAATAAGAACATATACTTAAAAAACAAGGTGGATAAAATAAGTAAAGGGTTATTGCAAAAAAAAAACAACAACAGTACAATAAGAATAAAGGTAACAGTTATACGCAAGGTCATCGCAAGTCAATCCAGTAGTGAGTGCTACTATTGGAAGGTCGGTAGTTCTCGCGCAAGTCTGAGTCGTACTCAACAGATCCTAGCTAGAGTATCTAACAACTGCCCCACGCAGTCATATGTGTCACAAGGCCGAATTTAATGTGGGGTTCCCGTGCCCGTAGGATCGGCCAATAAATCCCCGTAGAACGCGCATAAACGGGATCGGGTCGGTCTTCCTCCCCTAAAGAGACTCTGCCCTTCGGTATATCCTCGCCCGGGTTCCTCTCTGACCGAAGACAGAGTTCAACCAAACAGCTGAAAAAATTTCGGCTCGTATATTTAACAGTCTCAGCCACGAAGGTCGTATCTGGCACAAGGCCGAGTTTATCGTGGGTTCTCCGAGCCCGGCGGCTCGGCCAAAAATATTCCCTTTGAACCTGTATAAACGGGTTCGGGGTCGGTCTACCTCCCCGAACGAGACTCTGCCCTTCGGCAGGGCCTCGTTCGGGTTCCTCTCTGCCCGCAGCTACAGAGTTTAACCGAACAGCTGAAAAGATTTCGGCTGGTATATTTAGATCCCCCCACCCGAGGGTTACATGTGGCACAAGGCCGGGTTTAACGTGGGATCTCCGAGCCAGTAGGCTCGGCCAAAAATATTCCCTTTGAACCCGTATAAACGGGTTCAGGGTCGGTCTACCTCCCCGAACGAGACTCTGCTCTTCGGGTTTCCGTTGACTTGCTGATACTTATAGGCAGTTACTACCTATAGTGTAGTCACTCATGGGGTGACAGGTTATTCCATTACATCAGTTTTTGAACAGGAGTAGAGATTTATCCCTGTTTAGGATCAAGTTTCCGGTTCATTCTAAAGTCTACATCAACTCTATACTTCTAACGACTTCGCCTAAGGTCTGAAATTTTATATACTATATTTTTCTTCCTTCAGTAGGAGCAGATAGTTTCAACTATCGTCATGTTCATCCCTCTCCGTGGTCTTTTGAACGGAAGTAGAGTTTTAATACTTCTTTCTTTATTTGCACATTAATTACTGTCCTGGGTATGACGATAAACTACGTCCAACAGCAAAGCTTCTGATCAGTAGGTTTTGATGAGCGTGGAACCACCTCTTAATTGCTGGTGTTCCCAGGTCCACCCTGAACCGGGGTAGTAGCACTTGTTAGGGTCCCAACTATGGGCAAATAGTTAACCCCAAAACTGGAGTCAAAACACTACGAAAGTGTAAAAATAGGTTTTAATACCAGAAATACTTCGTAAAAAATTATTAACAGCAATAACTTTTTGTCCTCATCTTTGTTGTTATTATTTGGCTCTCTGGCCTTCGTCTTTGAAATTTGAAACCACGTGATTTATTTAATTTACGGGAGTATAATGTAAAATTAAGGTTTGAAGTACATAGGAACGCCGTAGTTGGGTCTGTGACAAGGAAATCAGGCATGTCTGACCATGTATGGAGGAAAAAGGATAATCTATTAGTACTATCATTTTACAGTTGAATTGGTTAGATGTACCCATAAGTAAGTTCTATGCTGACATTTTCTTCTCTCGCACTTCTCGCTTGTGTAACTCTCTTTAGGCCTCTTGTTCTCCAATCAAATTTTACCTCGAATAATTTAAGTGTAATATCAGTTGTAATCTCCTGTCACATCAATTCCTGTTTTTTATTGTTCTCTCTCCTTAATAAGAATCTTTTTCTTATATTCTTTCAGCCTCAGTAACCCTTACGTCTTAGTTGCTTTATTACCTTACTTAGGCGGAAATGGGAGAAGGACCCGTTAAAATAATTAAAGTGGACGAAAATGGTATTTTCATTATTTTTCATTATTTATTTATTATTTATTTTCCAGAAAAAAAAGAAAAATCGGCCATTCCTATTAATAATGATTTTTGACTCAGATTCTTTTACACTCAGTAACCCTTATGCCTTAGTGACTTTATCGCCTTGTCTGTGATTACAAAAATAAAATGTATTAATTGATTCTTTCGAAATTTTTCAATTTCGTGGGTATATTTGAAAACGAAGATGCGTATATTTCAAATTATGAATAGAAAAAGTGGTAAAACAAATCACAAATAAATTAACCTCAAAGCATTATTTAAACCAAAGTTCCCTTCCTTTATTCTTCTTCTAGAACCGTTTTCTGCGATAGATTTGTTTTGGTGCCATGGAAGTGTCAGTTTTGCGACGATTTACTAGACAGAAGGATTAACAAAAACTTCACTCGATTTTTTTCACAGCATGTTCACCATAGTCCATTTTTAATAGGTCTAAACACTTTTAGAAAACGTTAAACAAGACCTGATATATATCCGCTGCTCCACATTCCTTTCATTCACTTCCCGCAAATATGACATGAACACGTACAACTTCCGCTACTGCTTGGCAACTAAATATTCATCCGGTTTTTGTCTCAAACAAGTGGAATGTTTGTCTGACTCATTAACCCTGAGACAATTTGCTAATTAAATTGTCACTCCTCGACATTGCTTTCATTTACTTACTAACGTATTAAAATGTTGATTTGTGAATTTGGTGACATTGTAATCGTGACTTCAAGCCTGGGTTGGGTGGTACAAATGTAGACTGTAGTGTAATTGGCCATGGTTAAGTGGATTTGCCAGAAATGCCCAACAAAAAAAATAACTAAGTTTCCAATATGTAATATACAAAATAAATAAAAAGAACAGTGTAAAATCGTCGGCTTTGTTTTTGTAGACTCTCCACAACGTGGCCTTGTAACGTCGCAAATATGTTACCTTGTAACATTACATTATTTTTTTCAATATTCCAAAAAGGTATTAGAACGTGAATTCATCATATAAAATCGTTATTTGCAATTAAGAAAATAAAAAAATAAGTCATACCTTCTATACGTATTGTTAAATAAAAAAAATGTCATCGTCATATCCAAGAATTTAATTCCTTCTTTGCTGTTCGCTTCGTTTATGATGATGACGTTGATGACTAAATTCGCTGCCAATGTACAGGTTCTGGACTAGAAGATTCCAGTTTCACCAAAACCTTCTCTCGTTATCCATTCCCTATCGCCGTTTGGCTTTGCAAGAGTTGGTTGGAGGTGAAATGAAATCAGAGTAGAAGACAGTGCCGATGGCATGAATTTATCGAGGTGGACCTCAACTTGCCAGGAAGTGACACACACATTTGATTTCATGACCTTCCTTTAAGGCACATATGGAATGAGACACGCAGAATCCAGTTATGAAAGTACAACTGACTAATTTCTTCTTTGCTGTTCGCTTCCTTTATGGTAATGACGTTGATGACTAAATTTGCTACCAATGTACAGGTTCTGGACTAGAAGATTCCAGTTTCACCAAACTCTGTTCTCGTCTTCCATTCCTTGTCGCCGTTTAGCTTTGCAAGAATTGGTTGGAAGTGAAAGAAAATCAGAGTAGAAGAAAAATGCCGATGGCTTTCATTTATTTAAGTTGGACTTCAAATTGCCAGAAAGACGTTCCTCTGCACCACATAATCCAGTCATGGAACTGCAATGGACCTCCACTAACTTAAATTTCGAGTGGAGCCTTCTGTATCATGTCCGTCATGCGTAGCCCTCTTCATTCTCTGGTTCAACCGTTGAGATCTGTTGTAATCGTCATCCGCTTGTTCGGCCATTGTGATCGTTGGTTTTTTTTGGAGTTGCTCGCGTTTAGTCCTCGGCTTTGAACTTGCCGAAAAAATAATACTAAGCACACAATCGACCGGGTGTAACAGCAAAATTGTCCAATTTTTTGATTAAGTTTTGAACCATTGTATCTTAGAAATGATTAAAGATACCTTACTGGTATTACAAGGTTGTCATAACATTATTGAACTCTACTTTTAGGAATAAGAAGCTCCAAACTTAACAGAAGTATCGTGATGAATTCGATCATAAACGAAAATGACATGTTCATCATTAATTAATCATAGCTAAGGATCGGAAGTTCATGAAGGATTGAAATAAAGTCCAAATATATATTGTTGCAGGATCATTTTCCAAATTATTCAAAATGGTCTTCGCCCTCTCTAACTTTCTAACTTTCTGTCCTAAAGTAAGAATATTCCTCATACATTTCACATACTATTTCATTTCCACATCTGCTTTTCACTGCTCTTTAGACTGTCATAGCTGAATCTCCTCTTTCACGTGCCAAACGTCTTATGGATTGAGTTGGATCTTTTCTAATTGATCTCTTTAGCTCTAAGTTGAAATGATGATCCAACTTCCTGTTGTGACCTCCTGATCCAGTTTTCCTCTCTACTGTTCCCTCTTTCTTATATTTATTCACCATTCTCTTGATGGTTCTTGAACGGACTTTGAAGATGAAAGCTAGAGTATGAATGGTGGTACCATTACTGAAGTCCTGAATGATCTTTTTCCTCTCACCATTGCTCAGTTGGGAAGACATAGTGGGACTGACACAAAATGATTTTAACCTGTTCTCTTTCTAGCTGAAGAACTCAAGGGGTTTTTCAGCAATTCTTATGACAAATGGTGTCAGGATGGCTAAATGTCTTATATGAAAACCCGAAAAAAAAGTAACTTAATCAGTTTAGAGGATTTTTAAATATTAAACATTTTGTGGGGTGGATAATTATAATGTTACACGATTTGGACAATTTTACTGTTACACCCAGAATATATATATATATATATATATATATATATATATATATATATATATATATATATATATATCTACAAGACAGAAGTCGGCAAAGCAACAGTAAAAAAATTTCACAACGGGAAAATGGTGTTAAAACACAAAGGGGATACCAACAAGTGATCGCAGCATTCTGGCATGGAGCCAATACAGAGCAAAAATATGACGGATGAGTCTAAGAAATGCTCTATCTTATTGGCTGGGAAAAAATCCCAGCATGCATCTGTACGATTTGTCTATAAATTTGAAGGGGGCGGGTGATTTTGCTCTCATTTCTTTCAGATTGAAACAGAAAGTGACGAGAACGGCAGTTTCTACAGATATTCCAAGACGAGGTATCTTATTATTTTTGACGATAACGATGCAAATATTGGTAATTCTTCATCCCAGAAACACTAATGTCAATGTCATTAGTCGCCGTTTCCCTATAAGTGCTATGGTCCCAGGTTAGGACCAAGGAAGAACAACACGAACACAAGAGTAGAAATAACGAAGATATATTACACGGAATAATAATACAATATGTGGAAGGTGTTAGTATGACTGTCAGTCTGGTTTGGAGTGAACTACTATCGGCTCGATTCAATTCGTCTCTCTCTCTTGAGAGGCGTATTATATATAGTGTTAGGAAGAGTTCATTCTGTAGTTATAGGTAAGGACCCATAACAATAAGGAAATATTTGGCTTTGTTTCAGTGACAAGAAGGCGACCGGGGTAACGGTCAGTACTAAATAAGAACAAGAAGGACCAGCGCTCAACGTAAACAGCGACACGAGATCAATTTATTCTCGTAGATTAAAAAAAAAGGTTTCTGTTTGAAAATCCCTGAGGCTTACCCCGATCAACAAGCAACTGTATGAAGGCCGGAGAACGAAACAGTCGGAATGTTTTGACAACAAGAAAGTCATGGGCAACAGTCCGAGTGTCAGTAATGTAAATAAGAAAGAATTCGTCGTATCGAAGAATCAGTTTAAAAACGGAAAAGCGTTAGCTATGTAAAAATATGAACGAAGGAAGACAATAAACAGAATTGGCTGTATAAAAAGAAAAGAATGAAGAAAAAAAGAAAGAAACAAACTGAAGAAGAAACAAAGGAAAAAAATTAAATTTTTAAAAAGTCAGAAATAAAAAAATCGAAGCAAAAAATGAAACCGGATTTGTTTTGAATTGTCGTATCAACTTTTTATTGGTCCCTTCCAGAAACTCCCTTTTTTGTTTTAAATACAAAGTGCTCCACTAAAAAAAAAATTTAGATTTACTATATAAAAAAAAATTAATAACGTATAAAAAACTTAACTCTATATTTTACTATATGAATGAAGTAAAAAAATTAAATAACGTATAAAAAACTTAACTGTATTTTACTATATGAATGTAGTAAAAAAATTAATAACGTATAAAAAACTTAACTCTATATTTTACTATATGAATGAAGTAAAAAAATTAAATAACGTATAAAAAACTTAACTCTATATTTTACTATATGCATGAAGTAAAAAAATTAATAAGGTATAAAAAACTTAACTCTATATTTTGCTATATGAATGAAGTAAAAAAATTAATAACGTATAAAAAACTTAACTCTATATTTTACTATATGAATAAAGTAAAAAAATTAAATAACGTATAAAAAACTTAACTCTATATTTTACTATATGAATGAAGTAAAAAATTAAATAATGTATAAAAAACTTAACTCTATTTTACTATATGAATGTAGTAAAAAAATTAAGTAACGTATAAAAAAATTTAACTCAATATTTTACTATATGAATGAAGTAAAAAAATTAACTATGTTTTTTAACCATTTATTGTTCCTGGATGCCGGAGTTATTAAATTTTCAACGCGAGGTGATTGTTCTCTTTAAGAAAGGACATCCCATTTGGGGACTGAAAAAATGACAAAAAATTTGACCAGAGGTTTTTAGTTTGAACACCACATCTGACATTTTTGTTTTTGTTCTGTTTTAAGCTACTAAACGTCTATACTTTGCTTTTGTTTCGAATAACTGTAACAAAAAATTCCATCAATTAAATAAACTGTTTTTTGTGGGGCATCCTGTAGATAAAAGACGCGTTTGTTTTAAAATTGTTTTCCCCTTTTCGACTTTCGTGTTCAACACTTGATTTTCTCATTAAATCATAGAAGCCACACACAGGTTAAGTGAAAAGTGATTCCCTAATTAAGTTTGTAGCGTGAGGGGCCATGGTTAAAGGCAAATAAGTGACAGAAGTGCCCAGCAAGCAGAACTGACAAAGTTTGCAATAAGCAATAACAAGAAAAAGAAAAGAACAGGGCAAAAATAATATTAGGCAAGCAAACTATATATGCAAGGCAAAGCAACAGCAGCAATAAAGCAAAAACTTCACAAACTAAGAATTAGAGCTACACATACAGAAAAACGAATTCGGATAAGCAAACACAGCGTTCTGACCACAAGAGAAGACAGATCGGGACTGAGTCAGATAAAACCGAGAACCGGCCTATTTCATTGGCGAGGAAGAAATCCCAACATGCATGTCTGCCTATTAAGTTTGGGAGAGGAAAGTATTTTGCATCCATACCCAGTATAGACTGGAACCAACAAAATTGTTAACAACTTTATTAATTAATAGTATATATATATATTCGCCTATCGTGCGATTCACACGCCTCCCCTCTTTCCTGTTTATGATTGGGTTGCCACTTCCTTCTAAATTCTACATCAAACCTCTACTTCTAACATCACTGCCAACACACTGACATTTTATTTACTATTTATTTTTTCCTCAATACGTTCGCCTATCGTCCGGTTCACACTCCTCCCTTGTCTTTTGAACAGGCCTAGAGGTTCATCTCTTCTTTACTGTTTAGGACTGTCTAATTCAACTCCACATTTCTAACATCTCATCCTAAACTCCTAATATTTACTTAATAATTCTTTATTTTTCCTTCATTAAAAGTAGATATAGCCCAGTTCGAACTTCTACCTGGTCTTTTGTACACATATGGAAGTTTATCTGTTGTTTCTTGTTTAGGATTAGGTTTCCGGTTCCTTCCAATAGTTTTTCATTCTCTTTTACAGCCAGTAGCTCCTTGCGTCTTAGTGGAATTATCACCTTACTTGGGGTGAACTGGTTAAAAATCTTATTGGTTGCTTTTCCTAAAACATGTTTTATTTCACTATTTACATTATTCGGACTATTGTCCTCATCTGTGTCGCCATATTTATTACAACGTTTCGGCCGTTGTACGCTCCGGCCTTCTTCAGATGGTTGGAATGTAGAACTAAACCCTTTATTTCGCTCAACGGGGTAGACTGCTCTAGTTCCACGTGCCATGTTTCATGGATGTCATTTGTTATCTCCTGTTAATTCCCCTCTGCAAGTTCTCAACGGGGTATTAAAATCACACTCTCTGGGTCCTCACAGATGTTTTATTTCAAACAGTATAATCGTAGAAAGAGAGTGATAGAATTCTACCGTTTGAACATATTTTTTTCCACTCTAGGTGTTGAAAGACGACCCTATCCGTGGGCATCTATCACAAATCCCGTACTTGTTAGCTTGGAATGACAATTTCTGATGGATTTGGCATCTACGGAAGCACGGGGTCCATAAAAATTGCGCCACCGTGCCTTCACTTATACCGCGGACTGCTACACTTCGTAAACGAATGCTAGTTGATTGCGCTCATGCAGTGTTAAGCATTGAGCCATTCTCGCCTACACTTGTCATTCTGAAATAAAATCAGAAATTAGCAATGCAATTCTACAAATTTAGGGATCACAGTCTATTTTATTTCCGTCCTGATGGTGTATCGCCTTTACGTGGAAGAAGGCAAAAGGCATGGTTGGTAGGACAAAAGGACAAGCCCAAAATGTGAATTACAAATCGGGGATATGAAAATCAAACAAGTACACAAATTTAAATGTCTGGGAATTGTTCTAACAGTAGTACGAAAAGTGTGACACTGAAAAAACGAAGCTGCATTGGTATAGCCAAAGATGCCTTCCAAATGCTAAGGAGAGTATTAAGAGACAGAAAAAACTTTAAAACTTTTAGAGAAAATTGAAGCAAAAAGAATTTAACATCAAGAAGAGAGGGTTGAAATTTCTAAGGCACATAATAAGGAAAGAAGGCGTGGAATATCTGATACTCACGGGGCAGACAGTGCTTCAACGAGCCACAGAGCTATGTGGGCTTCGGCCCTTAGCAGATCCGACCAAGCTAAACATGGTCTGTCGAGTAGGAGCCAAACGAAAGACTCCCTGGTTCTCTAGATTAGAGATTGTGCACTAGGCCAACAGCCTATTTACTTAAAAACTAGCTTGTTAATGAAACCTCAACGATATTTTCCAGCAGAGGAAGAGTCCACCAAAGTGGAGCGTATGACGCGTGCTGGTGAAAATCTCTCGGTAAGGCAGCCGGCACGACCTGAGCCGAACTGAAGAGGATCGCCCGGAATCTCGTCCGTTGGAGAGGTGTTGTTGGGGCCCTATGTTACCCACGGAATCAAGAAGCAAGACAGAAACAGAAATGGGGATGGATCAGCCATACACTCCGCAAGCCTTCTTCTATTGCCACCCAAGCAGGCCCTTGACTGGAATCCACAATGGAAGCGAAAAGTGGGTCGACCAAAACAGACTTGGTGCAGAAGTGTTGACGCAGAGATGAAGGTAGCCGGCACGACCTGAGCCGAGCTGAAGAGAATCGCACGGAACCTCGTCTGTTGGGGAGGTGTTGTCGGGGCCCTATGTTACCCAACGAAATAAGCGGCATAATGAATGAATGAATTGATTTTGTTTCGTGAAAATATGGCGATATTGACAAGAAGTACAAGTAGGTTTCAATAGGGTGTTTTTACCACCAAGCCTGTACATACAGCCCAAGAATTCATTAAAGTCTTGTAAAATTAAGTAGAATTTTAAACCGCAAATATGTTCGAATTAATAATTTTATTTTCCCAAGTCGGACTATGTTACCCTTCTCCCAATCAACAAATGTACTTCTTTATGTCTTTTAGGACGTATAGTCATGGCTCTCCACAATTTCCTGTTCTTTGTTTCTCGTAATAAATGTTATCTTTTTGTTAGTTCTCCTGTTCTGCCATCTATTTACTCAAGTTCACTATGTATAGTATGCGTTGTTTTCCTCTGTCCCTCTTGCCGTCAACCTTTCCTGTGAGTATCAGATTTCCCAAGCCTTCTTTCCCCATTACTTTCAACTGTCTCTTCTTGATGTTAAGTGTAAGTGACCATTTTGCTTCCCTTTTATCGAAAACTTCATCGTTGCTCACATGTTCGGACTATACTCAGCATCCTTCTGTATAGCCACATTTTTGATGCTTCAAGTTTCTTCATCTCTGAGGAGATTGTCTAGCATTCACTGCCATACAGAAGATATATATATGTGTGTGTGTGTGTGTATGTATGTATGTGTGTGTGAGTGTGTGGGTGAATGTATAAATGTAAGTATATGTATACAAATTCAAACAACAGTAAATAAAAATGTAATTATAAACTTAGCCTCCAATAATTAAGATCCTAATACTTAAGATACCACCAAATCAAATAAGAAAAAAAAAGAAGTAATGGCCAAATGAAGACAGATAAATATATACATTATCATCTAATCATTAATAAAATTAAAAACCTTCTTCCGCCATCCATTTACTCAAGCTCAATAAATATCTCATACGGTGTTTTCCTCTGGCACTCTTGCCTTCAGTCTGCCCCGTGAGTATCAGATTTTCCATGCCTTCTTTCCTTATTATGTGCCTTAGAAATGTCAACTGTCTCTTCTTGATGTTAAATCAAAGTGTCCTTTTTGTTTTAAATTTCTCTAAAACTCTCCAACAACATTTCTGTTGCTTCAAGTCTTTTATCGTCTTGCAGGAGATTGTCTGGCATTCACTGTCATCGCATAACAGTTCAGTTTCTTTGTTTCTAAAGAAGTTTTTTTCTGTCTCTTAATACTCTGCTTAGCTTTTGGTAGGCATCTTTGGCTATACCAATGCAGCTTCATTTTTCAGTGTCACACTTTCCATAACCCTTTTAGAACACTTCCCTGGCATTTAAATTTGTGTACTTGTTGCATTTTGATATCACCGATTTGTAATTCACATTTTGGGTTCATCCATTTATCCTATCATCCATGCATTTTGCCTTCTTTCAGTTGATGCTTAGTCCTTTCTTCTCGCTTTCCTGCACTACCTTCTGTAGGAGTTTTTGTAGTTTTTTTTCTTTCCGTGTCTGCTATCAACACTGTGTCATCTGCATAGCATATGTTAAGATTGTGACAAACAATAATGAATCCTGGCTAGGACATTTAATTCTCTCAGAATCGCCTCGCTGTATCGACTGAAAAAGTCCGGCGAGAAGACACATCCTTGTCTTATACACTTTCTAATTTTGTATATCTTCTGAACTAATTTGCTATCCGTATGCATACGGTTTGCTTCCAGTATAGGTTCTGGATTATTCTAATATCCTTCCTAAATATGTCAATGTCACTAAGCAGTTCCAATAGATATTTGCGGGGTACTTTGTTGAAGGTGTTTGCGTAATCTATAAAACACAGGTACACGCCCTTCTGCATCTGTATTGCTCTTTTTGATAACATCCTGATCATAAATATCTTATTCTTTGTTCCAGTGTCTAAACCTAACCATAACCCCTAACCCGCACTCAAATAAATGAATGAAACTAAATAATATAAAATGTAATCTTGCAGAAATTCTAAACGCATAAAAAAAATAAAGAAATAAAATTAATTTGCTACTTTTGCTTTTTCAAACCATTATTTGCTGATTAATGACAATTTTTTAAAAAGGTATGGATTAAGGAAATACATTCCTTTTGGGACCTTCACGAAATTGCCATAAAAAAAACTCTTCAAATATTTCTTAATCCTCTTCTCCGTGAGTTTCAAAAACCTCATCCTGATTTTCGCGCGTTTAATTCCCGGCATTTTGTAACAACAAGCCGCCATTTTTGTCGGTTAGTTTCACTCATTACCCACCAGCTCAACAAATTGAAAAGATTTCGCTTTGAGCCGACGCTAATTTGTTCAGTGTTCCTTCCTTGATTTTTCTTTTTCCCTTTTATTTTCTTTCATTAATTTAGGATTAATGTGATTAAAGAGAGATTTTTCTTGCAATTAAATCGTTAATTGCAGTTGCTTTCCCGCTAATTCTTTGCGCTCTCACACAAATATATTATTGATTGACATGCGCACACATTCATGTCGTAACCCGGACAACCTCAGCCATGTACATACACATATCGCTGATTAAGACAGCTCATATATTTTGAGGAAAATGTCGACTGGGCTTAGGAGCCTTGGCTAGAAAAATCGAAAAATCTATAAGAAATGGATGGATGCTGAATGCATATTCTTTCAACGTGAGATGACACGGTTTCGAAAGAGTTGTCTGAATTTGGAAGGCATATATAAGAAAAGATCGCACGTTTTTACACACACACACACACACACACACACACACACACACACATATATATATATATATATATATATATATATATATATATATATATATACTAGCATCATGTCCCGGCTTTGCCCGTGCTTGATTCAAAAATCGTACGACTCATACACCAATCGCTATCGTTAGGATCTTTCGGTTTATATATATATATATATATATATATATATATATATATATATATATATATATGTATGTATTTGTCATCCACAGACAGACTGTTTCGCTGTTTCACAGCTCATCAGTGTGACGAGACGTCCGGTTGCCTCTAGCTAGGATCGAAAACCGGATGAATTGGCGTCAGTCGGAAGTTCTACCACTAAGCCGTCGGCAGCGATGAAGGTGAATTTTAGCGTGTTTATTTTTAGATTTAGATAAACACACAGTGACTGACAGTGACTCAATTCTGCCGAAGAGTCGTGCAATATTAGCTTAAATAGTCACTGTTTACAAACTCACACCTCAAACCAAAGAGCTCAACCGAAATTAATTTTTCAGAAGCCAAATATCTATCTATCTATCTATATATATATATATATATATAAAGACATTTTTATGTTTATACATTCTATTTTATAGTTATAAATATTTAAGTAAATGATCTGTTCACAATAAACAGTATTAACAACATTTACTGGATTGAATGTGCGAGAAATTTTCATAGAAAATATGCGTCCTCCAACAGGAATCGAACCTGTATCCTTTACGGAACCGTCATATAGCCTGACGTGATTTTACCGATTTCGCCACAGAGGACCGTTTCGGTTTGCAAGGTCGATTTTACTGTTTTTAAACTACAATTCTCCATGATTTTCTCTCGTACATTCATATCTGCTCGATGAGTAATCAAATGTAAACAAATGACATCCCACATTATGAAATGGACAAAGTCCGACAATTATTTTAAGACATTGTTATCTATATAATAGAATGTATAAACATAAAATATAACACACACACACACACACACACACACATACACACACACACACACACACACACATATATATATATATATATATATATATATATATATATATATATATATACACTAGCAGCATGGCCCGGCGTTGCCCGTGCTTGATTCAAAAATCGTACGACTCATACAGCAATCGTTATCACTTGACTTAAAATATTTTTGCCCTTCCTTGCCTTTAAAGGAGTGTCCTTTGCCGTGCTGATGTTGCTACATGCCTTACTTCTTGCCTATCTCACACTGCGAATTTTTTCTAAGCTCTATACTAAACATTAAATGAACACAAAACGATCAGCTTTAAAAAAGGACTCGTAACTGGAAAAACCGAATGAAAAAAGAATGTTAACAACAAATACATTTTCACACCCAACCCAGTTCTGCGGAATCAGAATCGACGTTGAGTTTAAGCAAGCTAATGAGCAAATTGGAGTAAAGTGCCATGCAGATTTAAATTTTTCCCACTTGTGACGAATGCAGCTATCGATTTTTTTTTGCATGCTAGCATGCTAGTTAACATTCGTGTCAGTCAGCTGTTGGCTCTCACGTTGGCTAATAGAATCTTCCTTCCTATTCGTGGCAGCCAGCTATAGGCTCTCACTCTGGCCAGTAGAAAATGGCCGCAAACTACATGAAAACTGCCGTAGAAGCATGAAAAAATCGATTATTTCCACTATCGATGGGAGTTGGGAAATGCAAAGTCGGTCTTGGCCTTTCCCGCTAACTTGGAGCATGTGCATGTAAATTTTGGTGCAAATCCGTCGAAAATTGCGGCCGTGCATTCGTTACACACACACACATCCTGCCTTTTATAGATAGATATATATATATAGTAATGATACAATATGGTAATCCATATGAGATTTCCAGGAGGATATAGATCCAGGGAGAGCTCTATGCCAGAAGAAGAGCAAAATTATTATCAATTAAAGAATATCAAATCTTTGTTTCCATTTCATTCGTGATTTCTTTGTAAGTCTTGAAGAGTGATTTTTAGAGCTCTCATGAAATAAAAATTATTACCTATAGGATTTTAAGTGTTTGATATTCTTTAATTATATATATATATATATATATATATATATATATATATATATATATAGCAAAAATCCCAAATTACCTCATGTATACTCTATTTTAAACCGCCACAACCTTATTCCAATTTTCTTTAGCCCTAGACTGAATGTCTTAGAATCGGGAGTTTTGAATTTTTGAATATACATACTCTGTTATAATAAATACATTGAGCTCTTTCTGTGGATCAGTTTAATATTCGGTATTACAAGGATCCACCTGGATTATATACCATCGGATCTATTACCTGCACTGTATGTATATATATATATATATATATATATATATATATATATATATACACACACTTTATTTTAGAATATTACATAGAAAAACATGGCAAAATCGCTACACAATTGCAGTCGTGTTTCGATGCGTACCAACGCATCTCCTCAGGCGATTTTAAATTACTGGCGAGTGAACGATTTATTATATTTAAAAAAAAGATACGGTCTCTTTTAACGAAAAAAAGAAAAAAATGTGGGTGGTTATAAGGTTTGTGGGCTTTACTCAGATCAACCAATCGAATAAAATATCCCGCAACAAATTAAGGGACTTCACAAAATCCTTCTGTCGGCAAAGAGAAGGTTTCCGTAATCCTATACGGATTGATTCCAAAATCTTCAAATAATTGTTGGAACCAGCTATGTGAATAATTTTGAACCACTCTTTCGTATTCGACTTGGCACATGCTATATTCTCTACTAGGTGTTGAGCAATAGCCGATTCCATATTTGTAGAGGGAAGATAACACATTCTATATATTTTAACTGTCCCTCGCTAATTATTTACACGCAATTTCCCCTCCCCTCGATATATATATATACTTATATGTTAATGATTTTAGCGTGTTTTTCGCCCCTTTTGGGGGGGGGCTCTTCATTTTCGTTGCTGTTCTTTTCGTTTAATTTATCAATTTTTCCAACAATTTTCTCCTCATGAGATGTTGGACGAAAGGGCCTTAGGGACTATTACATTTATATGTTCCTTGTTGTTAAAAGAGTATACAGATTTTGTAAGCATTTGTTTATATATATATATATATATATATATGTGTGTGTGTGTGTGTGTGTGTGTGTGTGTAATTGATTAAATCCGACAAATATTTTAATATATTTTCTGTTTATACGTCATTTTTATGGATACAACTTATTTGAGTAAGTGTTCTTTTTTTCTTTTCTTTTTTTTTAATGAAACGTTTTACCGGCCTGAATAATCGAGAAATTTCACAGATAATATGCGACCCCCGACAGGAATCGAACCTGCATCCCATACGGAAACCGCTATTTAGAAGGATATACTGTTAACCGACTCAACCACAGTGGATTTCTCAGTAAAGTAATTAAAGCGTAAGCAGGAATTTGGGCTTTGCTAAACCGGAAGGGGTACAGGTTCGATTCCTGTCGGAGGACGCATATTATCTGCAAAATTTCTTGAATATTCAGGCCGGTAATTGGATTTAATACTGTTAAATTAAATCAGCATTAACTAAAAAAAAAAAACTTGTATCTTTTTTAATAATGTATAAATAGAAAATGTATTAAAATATCTACATATACTATTTTAATATATTTTCTGTTTAATTTATAGATATAAATATTTAAGTAAATGTTCTGGTCATAATAAACTGCATTAACCTGGCTGAATGTCCGAGAAATGTTATAGAAAATATGTGTCTTCCGTGAGGAATCGAACCTGGAACCTACACAGAACCGTCATATAGCTTGATGTGCTATACCACTCAGCTACAGAGGAAGCTTCTAGCTAGCAAAGCCAAATTACTGTTTTTAAACAACAAAAGTTTCCATGATTTACCTCGAACGCTCATTTCCGCTCGAAGCGTATCTTAACGGAAACAAATGACATCATATATTATGAAGTGGACAATTATTTTAATATATTTTCTGTTTATAAGTCATTTTTATAGATACACAAATTTTAGTAAATGCTCTGTTTATAATAAACAGTATTAACTACATTTTACCGGCCTGAATGTCCGATTTCGTAGAAAATATATCCTCTGACAGGAATCAAACTAGTTGATTGAATGTGGAACCTGAGGTTTGGTATATTCTGGAGCGAATCAAAGAACTGGGTCTTGTTCATGATGACGGTAGTCTTTGAGTATAGAATCCAGAGGTTGGCAGTGAATATTTCGAAGACAGTAGGGAAGCGTAGTGCAGGTTAGCAGTGGATATCTCGTTTCAGTAGCAGAGCGTAGTTCTTTCTTCTGTTCTGGTCATCTTTGGTTCTGACAGGTTGGCATTGGACATTCGGAGAGAGTAATCAAAATGGCCGCCGTTATATAAGACGGATTGAATATTTTACGCCTTCTGATTGGTTAACCTTCATTTGGAGGGATCTATAAAGTGAGTCCAGTCATTTGGGTTTCCTCACTAGTTACAGAATAGTACACAAAAATTGTAACACTGGGCTAGTTTTGCGTTTGCGGTTTGAACAGGTCCATAGAGACACGTCGCCAAGACAACCGACAGCAAGTCAATATTTCTAGTTAGCGAAACAATACATTAAACATTTTGAAGGGTGGTCATGATGTGACCACAGCATCGCTTATACTGACCATCGACACGCCATTCTTCTGATTATAACCGATAACTTTTAATAACCTATGTCTTATGTGCCTCCGCATAAGAAATAAGAGGTTCAGTTCAGAATTCTCTGTAGGTCACCCAAATCGAAATACTCTTCATGAAGGCCATACTCTTGACAGAGGACACAACGTTGAGACAGCAACAACAAAAGGAGAAAAATAATATTAGGTTGGTGCAAAAATAATGTCGTTTTCTCACATGAAGTTAAACGTCAAAAAACGACATTATTTTTGCACCAACCTAATAATTAACCACTGTCTTAGATTGGCTGGTTTCATTTTGGTTCTGTTTCTCCTAACCACTTTGACAATTCACGACTACATAAATCACGGGATTGATTGCGTGATGTACTTTACTTTATCACGTGAATCATTATTTTTTTTTATTCTATTGCCATCGCCATCTAGGATTGAATATATATATATATATATATATATATATATATATATATATATATATATATATATATATATGCTGCGTTCATTAACAAAGAAATGTGATGAGGTAGAACATCGGACGCCCTTGATAAAAATTTCCTACAAATAATGATCTGAATTTTTGATTCCCATCAGCATAGCTCTGATGCTATCCTACATGACAGCGCCTCGTTGTGCCTTCTCGGGTTTACAGGCTCAGTTGACATGAAATGGAAAGATAATATTTCATCAGTTGCTAGGTCAGCTGTTAAGAAAGTTGGTTCACTGTGACGGAGAAGACAATTTTTCTCTCCAGAATCTATCTTACATATCTATAAGACAACCATTCGTCCATTCTTAGAATATTGTGCCTTCTCGGGCTAACGTTCTCAGCTGACATGAAGTGAAAAGACTATATTAAATCCATTGCTAGGTCAGCTGCTAAGAAAGTTGGTTCACTGTGTCGTGCGAGACAATTTTTCTCTCCAGAATCTATCTTACATATCTATAAGACAACCATTCATCAATGCTTAGAATATTGTGCCTTCTCGGGCTAACGTTCTCAGCTGACATGAAGTGAAAAGACTATATTAAATCCATTGCTAGGTCAGCTGCTAAGAAAGTTGGTTCACTGTGTCGTGTGAGACAATTTTTCTCTCCAGAATCTATCTTACATATCTATAAGTCTACCATTCACCCATGCTTAGAATATTGTGCCTTCTCGGGCTAACGTTCTCAGCTGACATGAATGGAAAAGACTATATTAAATCCATTCCTAGGTCAGCTGCTAAGAAAGTTGGTTCACCGTGTCGTGTGAGACAATTTTTCTCTCCAGAATCTATCTTACATATCTATAAGTCTAGCATTCGTCCATGCTTAGAATATTGTGCCTTCTCGGGCTAACGTTCTCAGCTGACATGAAGTGAAAAGACTATATTAAATCTATTGCTAGGTCAGCTGCTAAGAAAGTTGGTTCACTGTGTCGTTCGAGACAATTTTTTTCTCCAGAATCTATCTTGCATATCTATAAGTTTACCATTCATCCATGCTTAGAATATTGTGCCTTTTCGGACTAACGTTCTCAGCTGTCATGAAATGAAAAGACTATATTAAATCCATTGCTAGGTCAGCTGCTAAGAAATTTGGTTCACTCTGGTGCGTGAGACTAGATTTTATGAAATTCAGTGTTGTATAAGGGCCCGTCAATTTACTGTTGAATTGGATAGATGTGTCCTTAAGTTCTATGCTAACAGTTTCTTCTATCGCACTTCTCACTTGTGGAACTTTCTTCCAGATCCATGCTTTCCGATCAATTTTTATCTTTAAAAATTGAAATGCAATATCAATCCTTATCAACTGTCTTCTTGATTACACTTCTATTGTTCTCGCTCCTTAATAATGTTACTTTTATTTTTTGTTATTCTTTCACACTAAGTAACCCCTTGCGTCTTAGTGGCTTTACTACCTTGCCTGGGCTGAATTGATTAGTAAACAAATTTCAATGCAATGTCAATCGTTATCTACTGTCTTTTCGATTACTCTTCTATTGTTCTCGCTCCTTAATATTTCTTTTTTTCATATTCTCTCACACTAAGTAACCCCCCTTGCATCTTAGTGGCTTTACTACCTTGCCGGGAGTGAAATGATTAGAAAACAAATTTTTATCCAATGTCAATCCTTATCTACTGTCTTCGTGATTCCTCTTCTATTGTTCTTGTTCCATAATAATGTTTCTTTTTTTCTTCTTCTTTCACACTCAGTAACCCCTTGCGTCTTAGTGGCTTTACTGCCTTGCATGGGGTGAAATGATTAGAAAACAAATTTAAATGAAATTTCAATCGTTATCTACTGTCTTCTTGATTACTCTTCTATTGTTCTCGCTCCTTAATAATGTTTCTCTTTTTTTCTTATTCTTTCATACTCAGTAACCCATTGCGTCTTAGTGGCTTTACTGCCTTGCATGGAGTGAAATGATTGAAGCAAATATCTCTAGATTCTTCTTTCCTGTTTCAACTTCGGAAGTGCAATATGGATGCTAATTACATTTTTTTTTAAATCTCGGGGTATTCTCGTCTATTATGTCACCTTGAAGAATAGCCGTTAACTTTTCTTTCATCTCTCAAATATCCTTGATAGAAATCTTAACTAAAACAGTCATTTCCCGTTTGACAAGTTTTTTTTTCTGAAGTCTCTTTTCGATCACGTTTAATATTTAATGCTTTAGCGTCCATTTGCACAAGAAAAAGAAAACCTGATTCATTTTCTATCGATCGAGAAACTGATACTTAAAAGCCGCCTTGTTTTTCCAAGAGAGAAATAGGTTTGCAAAAACTGAACGAAACGTATTTTAACTGGTAGTCATAAATATTATAATGCAAATGGTCAGTCTTGAATCAGGGAGTCATAGAATATCAACCAATCAATGAATATCTAAGAGAATAACCTTTACAGACTTCGGCAGAGATTAGGCAAATAATTATGAGAACAACTTACAGAGAAGTACAGTGATTCATATATATTTAAAGATATCCAGATTACGACCAAATATGAAAATGCATGGAATAAAAAAGAAATAATAATTCCAACTAAACAGTAATATAGATTGAACGCAAAATTTGCTCTGAATTGTTTTCACTTCCGTCAATATGAAACAAAATAAAAAAAATGAATAAAAAGAAAATCGAAAAAAATTAGTTAAACTGCATGTGAGAAAAACCGAAATAAGGTACAAAATATAGAGCAGATGTTCGAATTTATTTATTACATTTACTCTTCAGTACACTACAGAATACAAACAAAATTAATGTACAAAATATAGTGCTGATTTTCGAATTCGTTTATTACGTTTACTCTTCAGTTCACTACAGAATACAAACCGAGGTAATGTACAGAATATAGAGCTGGTTTTCGAATTTATTTATTACGTTTACTCTTCACTACACTACAGAATACAAACCGAGGTAATGTACAGAATATAGAGCTGGTTTTCGAATTTATTTATTACGTTTACTCTTCAGTACACTACAGTATAAAAACCGAAGTAATGTACGGAATATAGAGCTGATTTTTAAATTTATTTATTACGTTTACTCTTCACTACACTACAGAATACAAACCGAGGTAATGTACAGAATATAGAGCTGGTTTTCGAATTTATTTATTACGTTTACTCTTCAGTACACTACAGTATAAAAACCGAAGTAATGTATAGAATATAGAGCCCATTTTCTAATTTATTTATTAGGTTTATTCTTCAGTACACTACAGTATACAAACCCAAGTAATGTACAGAATATAGAGCTGATTTTCTAATTCATTTATTACGTTAACTCTTCTGGACGAGAATTCCACAAGTGCGAGAGAAAAACTGTTAGCATAGAACTTACGGTTATATCTAGCTATTTCAACTGCAAAATAAGGAAACCCGCTGCCAATCTATTACTAAATTTAATTTCATAAGGGTAGCTACATTACGGTGATGGTAAGTTGACTGAATGCGATATGCCATGTGAGGACCAATAATATTGCAGATTCTTCTTTGGATTTCATAAAAAATATCTAAATATATAGAAACTGCATCAGATCCTATGTGGCAGCAATATTCAAATCATGGATGAATGGTAGACTTATAAATATGTAAGATATATTCTGGCAAGTAAAATTGCTACCAATCTAGTACTGTGCTTAATTTCATAGAATCTAGACACCAATGCGAAGAGTATTTATCGAAAAGGCAGAGGGAAGCTACGTAACAGTGGTGGGAAAATGACTAAAGTCGAGGTGCCAGGTAAGGACCAGTAATATTGCAGATTCTTCTTCAGATTTTATCATTTCAACCAGAGCAAGGCAATAAATTTCTTATTGAATTTTTTCCTTTGATCTTCTTGTAAATAACGAATCACTTTTCACAGATATTGAATATATTTTTGAAATCTGCAAGAATAGAAAAAAGTTCCTCACAACAATAACTATTGAAGAATTTATAGAAAAGTCGCAGGGAAGATACATTATGGCGGTAGGAAAGTGACTGAAACCAAGATGCCAGATTAGAACTAATAACATTGCAGACTTTTCTTTGGATTTTATCAAGAATCACTAAATATGTAGCAGGTGCACCGGGCCATATCTGGCAGCAATTTTCAAAGCAGGGACGAATGGTAGACTTATAAAACTGTAAGACAGATTCTGGCGAGAAAAAATTGTCTAGCACGACATAGTTAACTAGATTTCCTAGAAGCAGACATAGTAATTAATTAAGCAAGGTAATAAACTAATTACTAATAGAGATATGGAAAACAGATACTACACTTGGTATCTACTTGACCTCCCACTGAGTCAGGTTGTGACACAAGGCCGATTTTTAACGTGGGGACCCGAGTGTTTTCACCCGGGCCGCTGGTCTTTGCTGGTCATAGCTTGTCCAGGCTGGTCAGAGCTGGTCGTAGCTAGTCATAGCTGGTCTTAGCTTGTCCAAGCTGGTCTAAGCTAGACGTAGCCGTGATACTACCAGCGCAGGGACGAATCCCTACCCCCGGTAAGTATCAATTGAGACTCTCAGCCAAAAGGCCGACAAAGCGAGCAATCTGAAAACAGATACTACACTTGGTATTTACTTGACCCCCCCACAGAG
>OZ038516.1:7035324-7045324 GCA_964036315.1 Acanthosepion esculentum | reverse complement strand
TCATAATGTGTGACGTCATTTGTTTACATTTGATACGCCATGAGCAGTTATGAATGTACGTGGAAGATTCATGGAAGATTGAAGTTTATAAGCAGTAAATTCGACCTTGCCAACCGAACGATCCCCAGTGGCCGAATCGATTAAGGCACGTCAGGCTAAATGACGGTTCCGTATAGGATACAGGTTCGAATCCTGTCGGAGGACGAATATTTTCTATGAAAATTTCTCGGACATTCAGGCCGGTAAATGGTATTTAATACTGTTTATTATAAAACAGAGCATTTACTTAAATACTTGTATCTATAAAAAGAATGTTAAACATAAGTATGTCTTTAAATAATTGTCGGACTTTGTCCATTTCATAATGTGTGACGTCATTTGTTTACATTTGATACGCCATGAGCAGTTATGAATGTACGTGAGAGATTCATGGAAGATTGAAGTTTTTAAGCAGTAAATTCGACCTTGCCAACCGAACGATCCTCGGTGGCCGAATCGGTTAAGGCACGTCAGGCTATTCTTTTATCTATAGATATAGCTATTTGGTTGAATACGCTAGGGGTGGTTGAAGTTTTTGTTAATCTTTATTGGCTTGTTGTTTGGTTTTCTGTACGGTTTGTAAGAAGATTGTACAAAATGTTCGTGGCCTGCTCTTTACAGCCGATTGCTCATTTATAGACCACACCCTTGAAGATATGCAATGGATCGTTAACAAATTCTTTAATGCATCAAAATCTTTCGGTCTAGACATTAGCATAAAAATGGAACATGCCCAACAGCCTATATTTAAACATCCCCCAGCTGCTGACCCCACTGTTTATGTTCGGGGAATAGTCTTGAAAGCTGTTTCCTCATTCACCTATATTGGCTCCATTGTATCCAACGATGACAGAGTGGACAAATAAATTGACTGCAGAATTAGAAATGCTAGTCCTGTCTTCGGTAATCTTTGAAATGTCCGTGATGTTTCGTTAAAGTTGAAAATCGTTGTGTACAAGTCAGTTGTACTGACATCGCTACTCTATAGTGCAGAATCTCGGACTCTGTACCGACGGCACATCAATCAAATGTGTTGCCTACGTACGATGTGTAACAGAAAACTGGATAATCGCATTTGAAACAGTGATGTTCTGACCTAATGCAACGTGAGAGGTATTAAAGCCTTCCTAATGAAAATCCAACTCAGGTGGGCAGGATATATTTCTCGTATGAGCGATAACAGACTTCAAAAACAACGCCTCTTTGATCAACTTCGAACAAGATAGTCAGTTGGAAGGTTGCGTTACAAAGATAGATTCAACGACAAAGCGATACAGCATCCCATTTTCTTTTTGAGAAAACAAAGGGTCAGAATAAAGGAGATGGGCGCATTCCCTGCTCCTCATCTAGACAAAGGTCTAAACGAGGGAACATCAGGGGTCGACTACGTGCAAAGATTAAAGAAAGTCGGCAGCATGCTACTCCCTCTCAATGATGGCCTTTTGCCTGATACTATGGCTTTGTCGCACGCAGTAAAGCAGACCCCATGTTCCATCTGTCTCAAAGTTTGGAAAACACCCGCAGGCCAAGGGAGACACATGTATGTCCATAAAAGTTACACCCCTTGTGGCATTCACTGCACCAGGTCCCAAAATGTGTGGATGGCCCTGCACAAAGCCTTCACCACTATAATCAAATCTCATGTGTCGGTGTCGGGCTTTCAGTTCCTAGGAATTGATCTGTCTGACCCTCATACATCGAATTCGACGGGAGAGTCGATCATATATATATATATATATATATATATATATATATATATATATATATATATATATATATATATATATATAAGCCTTCACCACTATAATCAAATCTCATGTGTCGGTGTCGGGCTCTCAGTTCCTAGGAATTGATCTGTCTGACCCTCATACATCGAATTCGACGGGAGAGTCGATCATATATATATATATATATATATATATATATATATATATATATATATATATATATATATATATAAGCCTTCACCACTATAATCAAATCTCATGTGTCGGTGTCGGGCTCTCAGTTCCTAGGAATTGATCTGTCTGACCCTCATACATCGAATTCGACGGGAGAGTCGATCATATATATATATATATATATATATATATATATAAGCCTTCACCACTATAATCAAATCTCATGTGTCGGTGTCGGGCTCTCAGTTCCTAGGAATTGATCTGTCTGACCCTCATACATCGAATTCGACGGGAGAGTCGATCATATATATATATATATATATATATATATATATATATATATATATATATATATATATATATATATATTCAAGTCCACATATTATGCAACAACAAGAAGAATATCGGGATTTATTAACATGAATATTTGCTAACGCTTTGGATTTTTTGCAAACAAGCGTCCCAATATAAGGGAGCTGTCCAGAGATTAGTAGAAATGTAAAATGGAATTCAATGTTTGTTAATTACGCTTCAACTTCACTCGTAATAAATTTTGTTGAGTGTTGGCTGCTTCCTTTTGATATAGAAGACCTCGGGAATTTGAAGTTTTTGTTTATTATTTTCGGGGTGTAGTATAGTGATGTCGTCAACAAATATTTTTCTCTATTATATATATATATATATATATATATATATATATATATATATATATATATATTACATATTTCCTGTCGTGGGAAAGTGGCCAGGAATGTGATTTTAGATGTTCTGTAATAGAACTGGTATTCGACAAATGAAGTGTAAGTCGCCTTGATAATGATGTGGTCGTCAAACCAACATATGTAACTATTACATTTTTATAAGACTATAATTTGTTCATAAATCCTTCCATGGTAATTATTCTGAAGAGTTTTCGCTCTATGGTACCTAGACTACGCGATAAAAGATCTTGGGGCTCAGTTTTGGCATCTCACATCGTAGAAATAAACATAAAGTCATGTTGCGATGCAATCAAGGTGTAATGTGTGTGTTTTTTACATAGATAGATAGATAGATAGATAGATAGATAGATAGATAGATAGATAGATAGATAGATAGATAGATAGATGGACAGACTAAAAAAGATGGACAGATAGATATAAATGAACAAACTACAACAGATACATAGATAGAAACAGATTGCGATAGATAGAGAAAGAGAGAGAGAGATCTGAATAGATTGCAATAGATAGATCATAGATCGGAACAGACTGACATAGATAGATAGTTATATAGATAGATAGATAGATAGATAGATAGATAGATAGATAGATAGATTTGGACAGGCTCTGAAAGATTTGGACAGACTGAGATAGATATGAACAGAGTGATACAGATAGATATATAGATATAAAGAGAATGAGTGAGATAGATAGATAGATAGATAGATAGATAGATAGATAGATAGATAGATAGATAGATAGATAGATAAATAGATAGATAGATAGATAGATAGATATGAACAGACTGAGATAGATAGATAGATAGATAGATAGATAGATAGATAGATAGATAGATAGATATGAATAGACTGCGATAGATAGGGAGATATATATATGAACACACTGTGATAGACAGATCGTAGATAGATCTGAACAGACTGAGATGGATAGATAGATAGATAGATAGATAGACAGATAGATAGATAGATAGATAGATAGATAGATAGATAGATAGATAGATAGAAACAGACTGCGATAGATAGGGAGAGATATATATGAACAGACTGCGATAGACAGATCGTAGATAGATCTGAACAGACTTATATATATATATATATATATATATATATATATATATATATATATAGAGAGAGAGAGAGAGAGAGAGAGAGAGATGAAGATATGCATCCATATTTACAAATATATTTAAGGCCTGTAAACCTCCTACCCACTCCACACAAACACAAAACAAAACAAAAAAAAATTGAATGATTATAAATTTAATTCCTGACTTGGCTTCCTACGTCAGACAAGAACGGCCATTCACTTTCTTCTTAATTAAATATCTCGGAGGTTTTGATGCACGCAAACCAGACCTGCCTTCACTACTTCACCGGTGAGTTTTGAACCAATGTTCCAGTAAATAGACCAGCGTCTCATTTGCGCTGCACCGAAAGCAACCTTTTCGACTCGGTTGAATCTAGCAGAGTCACACACGCGCACATGCAAATAAATGACAAAAGCAGAAAGCGAACAGAACAAGAAAAAGAAAAGAATAGTCATAAAGACGAATGAATTTCTTTTGATGTAAGTTTATTAATCTACAAAATACGTTCATTAGACAGACACACGCAAGTCATTTGCTGTAGCACGCGACTTTTTCAAATGAGAACTCTCTTTTTTTTTTTTTCTTCTTTTGTGTGTGTGGAAGTGTAACATACCCCAGAAAGATAATCAATCTGCCTTTCGTCCAAACCTTATTCGCGACTGTTTTTTTTTACCAGTATCTATTAAAAAAGATACCCCTCCCCGACAAAAAAAAAACAAAACAAAAAAAAAACGATCGTCCTGAGTAAGACGATAAACTACAGCAAGGACTCTGATCGGTAGGTTTTGAGGAGCGAGGAACCACCTCTTAATCGTTGTTATTCCCAGCTCCACCCAGACCAGTAGTAGCAACTGTTAGGGTCCAAGCTATGGGCAAATAATTAACCCCCAAACTGGGATCAAAACACTATGAAAGTATTAAATTAGATTTGTATAATAAAAATACCAGCAATACACATTTGAAAAAAAAAATGTTACCGGCAATACGTTTGACTCTCGACAAAAACCCTCTTTACAAAAATAATGAAACCTGATCTAGAGGATTTCTTACAACGAATACATATTCTATTCATACAAACCTATCTTAAAATTATTCGCATTAAATAACCCTTTGAGGTGTTTATATGCCGTAAAATAAAATAAATCAAACCAGACTATACGAAAACCTTCTTTACAAAAATATATCAATGGAGCCTGATGTAAAAACTGATTTCTTACAAAGAATACATATTCTATTTATACGAACCTATCCTAAAACTCTTGTCGACATTAAATAACTCATTGAGAATATTAACCGGAAGGTCTGGTGACCCGTCATTGAAGTCATCCGTTACAGTTTACGGAAATCTAGCCAAATTTACTTAATTGACGATGGGTAACTTCGAGGATAAAAATATTGTTCACACAATTTTAAAGTTTGAAATCATATTTAATTTTGACATATGAATTTTTTGAAACTGTTTCTAAATCCTTTGATTGTCTTTCAATTATTCAGCCTCATCTGCTACCCTCTTCCGCTACACATATGAGACGCGCTGTACCGTTTGGAAACCACTGCTCTATGCATAGGACTCCTGCTCATAGCAACAAGTGGCAAGGCATAGCGTTGAGTCGTACGCATTGCCGAACTGAACTATGGTATTCGCTATTGTAATATTAATCCTTATCGCTCATGGGATTGAATCTTTTTTTGTTCGTGTGTCGTCTTTAAAATATCATTAGCCATAAACTACGGGCATTGTATTAGATAGCACGTCATTTCAGCCGTTCAATCTTGGTTATTTTTTTTTTTAAATATTTTAATTCAATATCCGACTCATTCTTTGGATGGATTTGAACCCAGGAATGTGAGCGATTCGCTTCTGATATGCTGTTTTCTTTTCAACGATCTCTGCTGTTTACCTGGTCTTCGAGTCCAACCAGTGGAGGATCTCTCTCTCTCTCTCTCTCTCTCTCTCTCTCTCTCTCTCTCTCTCTCTCTCTCTCTCTCTCCCCTTCCTCTCTCTATCTCTCTATCTCTCCCTCTCTTTCTCTCTCCCCCTCTCTATCCCTCCCCTCTCTCCCTCTCTCTCCCCTCTCTCCCCCTCCCTCTCTCCCTCTCTCCCCCCTCTCTCCCTCCCTCTCTATCCCTTCCTCTGTCCCCCTCTCTCCCTCTCTCTCCCTCTCTTTCCCTCTCTCTCCCCTCTATCTCTTTCCCTCTCTCTTCTCTCTCTCCCTCCCTCTCTCTCTCCCCCTTCCTCTCTCCCTCTCCCCCTCTCTCTATCTCTCTATCTCTCCCCCTCTCTCTCCCTCCCCCCTCTCTCTCCCTCCCTCTCTCTCCCTCTCTATCTCCCTCTCTCCCCTCCCTCTCTCCCTCTCTCTCCCCTCTATCTCCCTCCCTCTCTATCTCCTTCTTTCCCTTCATCTCTCCCTCTCTCTCCCTCTCTCTCCCTCTCTCTCCCTCTCTCTCCCTCTCTCTCCCCTCTATCTCTTTCCCTCTCTCTTCTCTCTCTCCCTCCCTCTACACTCTCACTCTCTCTCTCACTCTCTCTCACTCACTCTCTCTCACACTCTCACTCTCTCTCACTCTTTCTCACTCTCTCTCACTCTTTCTCACTCTCTTCCTCTCCCCCCTCCCTCTCCCCTCTCCCCCCTCTCTCTCTCTGTCTCTCTCCTGGTTGATACCAGTCTAAGTAGTAAATAGTTAATCAGAATTGTAATAGAAGAGAGAAAGAGATATGATTAATGATCCACACAAGACAGGTATGGATGGACAGAACATATAAATGGAGCATGGTGGTATGGAAGGCTGGGGGCGGAGCGACTGATTACAGGAAAAAACGCTAAGAGCATGACTTGTGGAACTTAATCATGGTTGACTGGAAATTGTAGATGTTATTTCTGGAAGCGATTGAGGTTGTTATCAGGCGACAAAGTGGGCGACATTTATAAGCGACTCGGACGGGAAATTCAAACAAATGGTAACGCGTTGTAATCAAAATAAAATATATTTATTTTTAAAAGCAATTCACCCCAAGCAAGGCAGAAGAGCCACTAGTACGCAAAAGGACTACAGAGAGTGTAAGTAAGGGAAAAGACTGTGGTGGGAAGATTGAGAAAAGGATAAAAGGAAGAACGGGGTTCAAGGCATCAGATGTCGATTGACATTATATTTAAATTTTTGAAGATGATAGTTATCAGGGAAGCAAGTAAGAGGAAGGGAGTTACTCTGTCGGGAAGTGCGCGAGAGGAAGCTGCTGAAGTTACATTTAACTGTTATGTTAGTTTAAGGGTGGGACCGAGATGCCAACCAAGCAGCGTAAATATTTATAGAAAAGACAGAGAGAAGCCATATTACGTCGTTGAGAAAGTGACTGATGTCCAGACCCCTAGTCAGGACCGATCACATTGCATATCCGTTTTTGGATTTTGTCGAAAACCTCAAGATGAAAAGCGGGGATACCAGACCATATATGGCCCTAGACCATATATGGCTACAGTATGCCATGTAATGAGGTATTTACTGAAGGACGAAGTGTTTTCGATCTCGGTTGTGGCAAACGAGTAAAAATTAATAAAACTATCAGAATCTCTCTCGAATGAATATGACAGTGTGTCAGTAAAATATATACAGACATATATTTCATTGTACGCGGGAATTATATATATATATATATATATATATATATATATATATATATATATATAGGGTGGCCACTGAAAAACTGAAGGGTTTGAAAATGTCATAATTTTCCGTTTTCATTGTTTTTTTATTTATTTATTTATTTATTTTTTGCAGGTTATAGAACATTCCTTGGAGATTAAAATGGCTACGTACGCTGTCCAGCAACGAATAAATCTCATTGAGTTTTTTTCTATTCCATTCAGAGAAAATACCGGCATCATTTTTATGTTAAAATATTTCCTAACGATAATATGATTCGAAACCTAATCGCCCGTTTTTAAAGAACTGGATCAGTCAGCGATCTTCCGGGAAGAGGTCCTAAGCGCTCTGTGCACTTTGATGTGGCAGTGGAAGATGTACGACAAAGTGTTCTTAAGGATCCATCAACTTCTCCCCGTCGTCGCTCTGCCCAAATAGGCAATGCCAGAATATCGCTTCATAAGAAATCTAAAAATGTATTTTAAAATGTTTCCATACAAGATTCAAGTGATCCAAACTTTACTACTCCAAGATGTGTTTCTAAAAGTTATTTTTTTTATATCATTCACTCTTTCAGTGGCCACCCTGAAGAAATGGATGAAAAGCAATCATCAGGCTATCATATATATATATATATATATATATATATATATATATATATATATATATATATATATATAATATCTGGATAAAATGAATGAAACAAAACTGGGTGTTTTTTTATGAAAGTATTTGATCGGCTCATGCTATCTCTCCAAGGAGACCCTGATTCCATCTACGATGATTTATCTTTACAAGAGTCAGATTAGACAAAAAAAAATGGAGCATTGCTGGCATATCTGGTCTGGAGCTGGTCAATCATCATTTTCCTAATCTCTACAGCAGAGTTTCCTTGAGGATTCATCACCCTGTGCCCGTCGTCGCTCTGCTCAACTAGGCAATGCCAGAATATCTCTTCAGAAGATTCTGAAAATGGATTTAAAAATGATTCCATACAAGATCCAAATGGTCGAAGCTTTACTACTACAAAATACTCAGATGTTTGTAAAAGTTATTTTTCTTTCATATCATTCACTCTTTCAGAAGCTACACTGTATAAGCCATGTTATGAAATACAAAGGGATATTGTGTCTATACTTGACTTCCATTTTACAACAATTCACTTCTTCTGTTCAGTAAGTTAGGCTTATTTAAGTGTTTTAAGATAATAAGTTTTTCTAAAAGACATACGTCACATTTATCACCCTATCCATAATATGGTTTAGCTTTCGCGATTATCTCCCAGGTGTGTTATATTTATGGTATAAAGTGCTCAATACCACAGATAGAGCATGTGTAAATATAAAAGTGAACATTCACTTCAATGTTCACTTTTATATTTATCTATCTATATGTATATATATATATATGTATATCTGTGTGTGCGTGCATGTGATTGTCTGTGTATATATCTATCTATCTATATATATATATATGTGTGTGTGCATGTGTGTGTCTGTGTATATATCTATATCTATATATATGTCAGTGTCTGTGTATATATATTTATATATATGTGTTTGCATGTGAGTGTCTGTGTATATATCTATCTATATATATGTGTGTGTGCATGTGAGTTTCTGTGTATATATCTATCTTATATGTGTGTATGTGTGTGTGTGTGCATGTGAGTGTCTGTGTATGTGTGCATGTGAGTGTCTGTGTATGTACCTATCTATATATATATATGTGAGAGTGTCTGTGCATGTGAGTGTCTGTATATATATCTATCTATATATGTGTGTTTGAGCATGTGAGTTTCTGTGTATATATCTATACATATATATGTGTGTGTGTGTGTATGTGTGTGTGAATGTCTGTGTATGTATCTATCTATAAATACATATATATATATATATATATGTGTGTGTGTGGGTGGGTGGGTGTGAGTGAATGTTAGTATATATATATATATATATATATATATATATATATATATATATATTAAAATCTGGTTTGAAAATTTTATGCAGTTATTCTTATTCAACTGAATTTGCCCGCTACTAATGTCTTAGGCAAAGCTTCGACAATTGAATTACAAATATGCGAGTTGCGCATGCGCAAGCCAGGATCACTTCCAAAACAAAATGAAAGCGAAAAGCGCCTCCTGGTTACGGCGTCGGCCATTGTACTGCAAGGTTATCGTTTCCTCCATTGTTTCTTTGTTGTTTAAATCAAAACAGGATGATATTAGTCCGCCTTTGTTGCTCGCAAAAAGCTGTTAACGTTAAAAGACCAGTGTTCTGTGTGCATTACTCTCACGCGTACGCTGTCGTTTCGAAGCGATTTCAACCAAGGGACGTGACTGATGACTGTCGGAATGATTGTGGCCACCAGAGCGTAGGCTGAAGAACTGTTAATGAACGACAAAGAATAAAGAGGCAAGCAGAAAAGAAAAATTGAGATATCGAAAACGAGACGCGAATAAACGCGAGAGAACGCAGTTTTTTTTATGTCTGTTCGTAGAATATGCGCCATCATGAAGAGTCTTTTGTGCCATACGATCTCTCATTTATTGGTACGATTATGCGTTAACTTTCAACTTTTGATGAGTTTATAGACCAGTTCAC